>CAUYSK010066574.1:0-13681 GCA_963575035.1 Avahi laniger
ATTCCAAAGAGAAATAAGAGAGAAAGAAAGAAAGAAAGAAAGAAAGAAAGAAAGAAAGAAAGAAAGAAAGAAAGAAAGAAAGAAAGAAAGAAAAGAAGGAAGGAAGGAAGGAAGGAAGGAAGGAAGGAAGGAAGGAAGGAAGGAAGAAAGAAATCTGTGTTAAATGGATAGGAACTTGTGAATGTACCTGTCAAAAAATAATTTTACCCCCAGTGAAAAGCATCATGAACCTAACAGCAGAACAAAGCTTTGAGTTGGTGGCCAGAGCATAGATGTAGCTTCATTACAACGAATAATTACCAGTATAATTATTAGGGCCCAACTTTACCTAGACAGCACACATCTGTATTTCTACTTAGAATCATCCGTACCTCAAATTATCTGAGATGAACTGCGTCAAATTCTTAGTAAGATTTTCTGAAGAGTTTACCAAAATCATGTCATTTGCCATCTCCTGTCTTGCTTACTTCCCTTTGGAGCTTGCAACCAGTCAAAGGTATTTTTAGTAAAAGTTGTTGCACACTCTAGGCCAAAAGGTGTCCTTCCTTTGTCCCCACAGACACTATCTTAGTTCAAGCCCCGCTCAGCTTTTATCTAAGTCATTGTGGCCTCTGTGTACCCGTGTCTCTGCCTCCCTGTTCCCAGTCTTCCTCCTACTCTAGCCCAAACTCCTCACTGCTCTGAGAACATCCTACCAAACTGCAAATCTGAGCACGTGTGGCACTCCTCTGCGCCAAACCCTTTCAATGGTTCTGAAGTTTTTCAGAATAAATCCTAGGACCTGACATGATTGTGCCCTGTCCACTTTTTCAGCCCACTCCAGTCGCCACGCATTTCTGCGATTCCAAGCAGAGGCTGCACATTCTACAACAGCTCTGTGCGCCACATCTGCTGCGTGGCGGCAATGCCCAGCCCACCCGTGCCTGCTCAGCACCTCCGTGGGGGCCTCCCGCCCTAAGGGCAGAGATCCTGCTTCTTTATCTCTGCCCCCGTAGGCCCAAGTACATTGCTTAATGAATATTGAATTTGCTCAACGGAACCACAAATAAAAGAAGCCTGCTTCTTTCTAAGAGGTGACTTGGCCAAACAACAGCATGGCAGAGAGCAGTAGGGGAACATTCTAGTATTGGTAAGAATAATTGATATAAATGTCCAGCTCTTCCTGCACCAGGTCTTCACCATGTGTTTTACCTATTTTATTTAAACTGAATTCCAAGAGCACCAGGCTTCTGCACATTTAAATATATGAACCTTAGAAGCTCAAGCAAATGCTATGTAAGTGATTCTTAGGTTTCCCACCATTTCAAATGGTCCGATATCTTTACTATAGAGAATGAGAGCAGACTGGCTATCTGAAACATAAACATTTCTGGGCTCTAACTAGCGAACAGGTTAACTAATGCAGACATTGCCTCCTTAGCATTCAATACAGTAAGATTTGACATATTTTTCAAGGCATGGAAGAAAATGGACCAGGTTTTAGTTGGATAAGGTGTCCAACAGCTAAGCTCTTATAATTCCGTGGATATAAAATCAGTAGGCCTACAATCTAATTTGCTATTAAAAAAATGCTTTTTCCCTCCAAAGAAGTAAAATTATCCTAGTTAATCCCAAGATTACATAGCAATATGGTTACTGGAAATAAGTTTCTTATTGTATTTGCCTTATGTAAGAAACTGAAGACCACTTTTCAGTGTATTTCTGCCACCAGCTGCAGGTCTAATTGACATCTCGGTGGCTTGAAGCAGAAGATATTGTATTAACGTTTATTGTTACTTAAGTTACGTTTTTGAGGTGTAGCAGGTCCGTGTGGAAGCAGCATTCATTTAGGCAGCTCATTAAAACAGTCTCTTTTTCATCAGGGCACCAATAGCACCAAACATATTTTGACTCATTCATTCATGAATTCATTCATTCAATCCTACTCAAAATATTTGTTGAGCATTAATTTTTTTGTCAGGCATGCTGTAATAAGGAACAATTTTCTCAGAGCTGACTATCTTCCCTGCACAGGGAGCCTAGTTCACACTGTCCGTGATAGCAAAGACACTAGGCAGAAGTAATTTCTATAAACAATGTTTGCACTAGAACCATCCAGCAGGGCCAGAACCGGGGGAAGCAAGTGAGGCATTCAGCCCAGGCTCAACTTTAAGAGGTGGCATTATCATCTGTGATGAACAAAATATCAAAATTTATGTTTTAAATCTCACATTAAATATGATCTTAATCTGATTACTGAGGATTTTTTATACCCCCCTTAAATTTTTATTTTTTAATGTTTTTCAGTTTTTAAAAATTTAATTAATTAATATTTTTGGAGATGAGATCTTGCTATATTGCACAGGTTGGAGTGCAGTGGCCATTCACAGGCATGATCGTGGTGCACTACAGCCCCAAAGTCACTGGCTCAAGTGATCCTCCTGCCTTGGCCTCCCGTGTAGCTGGGACTACAGGTGCATGCCACCACACCCAACTAATTTTTTTTGTCATTATTTTGTAGAGACGGGTCCCACTGTACTGCCCAGGCTGGTCTCAAACTCCCGGCCTCAAGTGATCCCCCCACCTTGGCATCCTGAGTAGCTGGGACTACAGGAACATGCCACCTTGCCTGGCTCCAATTTTATTCTTAATTGACAAAAAATAATTGTATATATGTATAGAGTATAATGTGATGTTTTGATATATTTATAAGTTATCGAATAATTAAATCAAGCTAATTAACAAATCCATCACTTCACATACTTTTTTCCCATTGTATGAATATTTTAAATCTACTCTCTTAGCAATTTTGAAATATACATTTGTGCAATAGATCTCAAAAATACTTATTCCTCCTGTGTAACTGAAACTTTGAACCTTTTGACCAACATGTCCCCCCTTCCCCGAAGCCTCTGGTAACCACCATTTGACTTCTATAAATTCAATTTTTTTAGATTCCACATATACGTGAGGTCATGCAGTATTTGTCTCTTTGTGCCTGGCTTATTTCGTTTAGCATAACATTTTCCAGATTCATTCATGTTGTCTAAAGTAGCAGAATTTCCTTCTTTTTTAAGGCTGAATAGTATTCTGTGTGTGTATATACCACATTTTCTTTATCTGTTTATCTGTTGATGGACAATTAGAACTGATAGACACAAAGGTTCATAAGAGACTACCATGAACAATTATATGCCAACAAAATGTGTAATCATGTCCCCTAAATTCTGCACCCAAGGTGAGTGTCTCACTCTCCTCTCTTGAGTCCTGATCCTGCTACAAAGCAGACCTCATGGCTGTCTAAATGCTATGGAAACTCTGGGATGGTTTCTTTCTCTCTGCAGTCCTGCTCCTGCTTAAATGTATTTATTTATCTAGGGATAAAGTAATTCATTCCACAATAACAGATTCTAGATTTAACATAGCAGGGAAAAGATGGAAGAGTGGTTTTAATTTATACTAATGAGTAAATGACTAATATTAGTTCATTCCAAGAATCATATTTAGGATAAAGAGGATGAACAAAGAATCCAAATAAATGCATGTGCCCTGAAGGGGAGAGCATGCACAAGAAGGAAAGGCCGGGGAGAAATAAGTCAGGCACATCTCTGTGACAGTCCAGGGCATTCCCAGATGGGAGATGTGGTAGATCTGGAGCTCAAGGCAATGGCTATTACTGCCATATTTTCCATAGAAGTAACTATATGAGATTTTCTTTGGGGGAGAGGGGCCATGGACACAGCTTTGTGCTTCCTTTATAATATAGCTAATTTTATGGACAAGAACAAAGAAATTTAGAGTTAATAGTGAACATCTGTCCGTGATTAACCCCAATGGCACTTAGAAATCAGAGGCGGTCGTCCTATTTTGAAATCACACTATTACCTTCAAGTGAAACTGGCCAGCCTCAGTTCTTTTTCTCCAAAAGAAATGCTAGTACTCAGTTTTAAATTCCCAGATTTTTGAAAAATATTTCTTTATAAATATATTGCTTATCTTAAAAAACACCTGTGTTTGTGATATTTGCCCCCCAAAAATGAAAAGTTATTTCATCTAATTGCCCCTATTTTTTGAGCAAGAGAGTATCCAAGTGTACATTGTTTAACCAGTCTAAATATAGAGTATTTTAGGGCCAAGAAAATGGACTTTTTGGTGATAGAAACGCTATCCTGCAGCCCCTAACATTTACACCCATGTACGATATGGGCAAAGTCAGAAAACTTTAACACAGAAATTCAAGCTCAGCCCTTACCTCAAGATTGAGACTCATTTAAATTCCAAGAATAAGTAGCTGACAAAGATAATTTTCATAGATTAACATTTTTCACCTGGGTTTTATATTTCTGGAAGAAATATACACTGCATTGGTTATGCATTGATCAAAGTTTTATTGTGCCAGCTGTACTTCATAGACCTGAAAAAGTGATTCAAGCAAAACAAAAGAGAACATAAAAGCACAACTATAATGGTTTTAAATCCCAAAGAGGCAATTACAAGTTTGATTCCAGTGATGCAGCTGGACTCCATTGGAAAACTAAACACCTTATCCATATTAAGTAGTTATGAAGGCTAGGGCTTGGGATGTAAATAATAAATTTGCACTGCAGTCATATTTGTAAAGTACGTCCCTTTTAATAAGTAGAAAGAATATGGTAATAAATTTCACACTAATTCATGTGCAAAGGAGAATTTTACAGAGTTCAAATGTGTTAAGACAGGTAAAAAATGCGAGATATGAAATAACTAATCATTGGGATAAAACAAATGAAAAAAGATGAGAATAATGTGCACAGGATTGGATTGTAACTCTTTAACCACTTGGAGCTGGGTTCAGCCTAATGCAGCTTTTTGTATGCATGACGTTTCTCTGCCTCTCTTTAAAAGAAAAATGAAAGTAAATGGGGCATTGTGCTGCTTCCCAAATTAATTCACAAAAGCCTAGGACAAGACACTTAAGAACCAATTATTGCATGGTTTAGAATATCTCTCTCTACCCAAATTTTTAAACATAGGAATGAGAAGAGCAAAGTATTTATACAGGGTTCCGTCGTGCATTAAGCAAGCAGGTTGGGGCTCTTCCAAGCCCCCCTCTGAGTGCTCCAGATATGCTCATTAATTCATTAATCTACCAAAGATCAGAAGGCATGGTCCCAAACCTCAAGATGCCGTAGTTTAGTGGGGGAAATAGAAGGGCACGTAGAGAACCTCAGTTAAAAAAAAGATTGCTAAGCAGAGAAATTCAAGAGTGTTAGGTTGCAGAGAGAAGGGCTACTTAACTCTTTGTCTTAGGGGAAGGATTTCAGACAAAGGCTAACTAGAAGAGTGAGACATGAATAGTTTCAAAATAATCTTAAAAAGATTTTGCTCCAAAGCTAGCTGTTTGCAGCAAATTACTGAGGGTTGCTCAATGTTTAGCCCATTTTCCCTCAATAGGCCATTCACAAAAACTAAGGTCAATTCTTACCAAGAAGAGTCTGATGATTACCCATAGGGTCAAATATAGACTTGGATTCCTTTGTCATGCCAAACATAAAGGTAGATTTAAAAATTAAATGTAAAAAGCAAACATTTAAACACTTAGAAGAAAACACAGGATGATGTTTTATGAAGTTGGAATAGGGAAAAAATTCTTAATCAATTCTCAAAAGAGTACAAGACCTGAAGGAAAAGATAGATAATTTTCACAACATTAAAAGTTAAAAAAAAAAAATTGTGAGAAAATCCCACAGCCTGGAGAAGATATTTCCAACTTGTTTAACCAATATAAGATTAGCACCCAGGGTATATGGTATGTACAAATCAATAAGAAGAAAATGTAAAAATAGAAAAATGGGTAAAGAAGTTGAAGAGTAAAGAAACACATGAAAAGATGCTCAATCTCTTCAGTAATCAGGAAAATGCAAATAAGACCACAGATTTCACACCTGTCGGATTGGCAAAAAAACAAAAAAAACTGGCAATAAAAACCATCGACAGGGGTGTGGGACCACAGAAACGCTCATGTTCTGCTGGTGAAAACTGTAAATTGGTACAATTTTCCGTTATTATTCCATTAATAAGAGACCGAGTAAATAAATTGTGGCATATTCATGTAATGAAATACTATACAGCAGTGAATACGAATGGACACGCTAGATATTGAGAGATAAAGGGGAGGTGATGAAAAGAGAAATTAATGTGAGTATTAAAGGGAAGCTGATCCTGGAGCACCCGTGGAATTTCCAGAATGAAGCTCTTGGGACTGAGATCTGGAGTTTGAACGTCTGCACAGGGCAGGAGGTGGGCCGCAGCCCAACCCTCGCAGGGAAGTAAGACCAGAACTCCACGTGTAAAGCTTCCAGCTTCAAAGTCTTTCCCGTCCTCACCATCTAGAAAACTTCATTCACTGGCCTGGGGATGCAGCAAAGGAGTTTGCTCCGAGAGGGAAGAGGGCACCCACAAAAATGAGGAATCGTATGTCTGTGCCGCTGCACTGAGGGTCCCAAGTGAGCGTGGAGAGGAAGATCCGTGTGGAGTAATCAACGTAAATATTGTCATTCCAGGGCAAGGACAAAATAATGGGAAGTTTACTGAATGACGCAGTTTACCACACACAGACACTCAGTGAAAGACACATTGAAGGCTGAACTTTAGAAAGAAGGAAATTACATCCAGAAAGACCTCAAAGAAGAGCGAAGTCATGAGAGAAAAAAACGTAAATCTAAATAAAAAGTGGTTACAAAAGCAAAACTATAACAATAAAAACTAAATGGGGGGGCAGGGTAGTTAAAAACAGCTGAAATGTTTTATGAGGTGGAATAACATGGCAGACTGGGAAGGGAAGACTGGATCCAAAGCTTCCCGGGGCCAGTGTCGCAGGATAGACAGGCATATGGATGAACTTTAGACCTCATTACGGGAAACAGACTTGTTAACTCTGCCCACAATTTACAAATGATCCTTTTTTTTTTTTAAGTTGGCTTCTTGGCCTAGGGGTATGATTCTCACTTTAAGTGCCATATAATCTTTTTTAAAGCTCTTTTCACTTGATTCATTTGAATGTACTGTTTTTTGTCATGACTCATTTTGATATATATTGGAACACTCACACTGAAATTAAGAAAGGCTGAGCCAGGCACAGTGGCTTGTGCCTATAATCCCAGCTATTACGGAGCCGGAGGCGGGAGGATCGCTTGAGGGGTTCCAGACCAGCCTGGGCAATATAGTGAGACCTTGTCTCTTATGAAAAAGAAAAGAAGAAAGAAAGAAAGAAAGAAAGAAAGAAAGAAAGAAAGAAAGAAAGAAAGAAAGAAAGAAAGAAAGAAAGAAAGAAAGAAAGAAAGAAAGAAAGAAAGAAAGAAAGAAAGAAAGAAAGGAAGAAAGGAAGAAAGGAAGGAAGGAAGGAAGGAAGGAAGGAAGGAAGGAAGGAAGGAAGGAAGCAAAGAAAGAAAGAGAAAAAAAGAAAGAAAGAAAGCAAGCAAAGAAAGAAAGAGAAAAAAAGAAAGAAAGAAAGCAAAGAAAGAAAGAGAAAAAAAAGAAAGAAAGAAAGAAAGAAAGAAAGAAAGAAAGAAAGAAAGAAAGAAAGGAAAAAAATATGGATCTACACAAAGAAATGAAAGTCATAAATACTAATTATGTGGGTAATTATAGATGGCAATATTTTTCTCAATTTTGATTTCTTGAATGGATAATTAATCACTTAAGCAAAAACAACATCAATGTATTTTGAGTTTAATAATAAATATAAAAGTAAAATATATGATAACAATATTAATAGAATCTTAGGTCAGGAGGGAGAAATGGAAATATGCAGCTATAAAGTTCTTACACCATATGTGATATAGTATAATATTCTTGGGATATGTACAACAATAACTTAATGAAATATTTTGAAATCCTAGATCAACTATTCATAAAATAATAGTCTGAGCTAGTAAGCCAAAAATAGAGATAAAATGGAATGCTAAAATATTCAATTAATCTAAAAGAAGGAAGGATGATAAGAAATAAAGTGTGTGTACATATATGTATTCAATTGTTTTTAAAAAATGATAAGCTATTTCAATGTGGAAATAATAGTTCTTTTAATGAAATGTTCTGGAACAACTGTATTCTTACAGCAAAAGTAAAACAAAGCATTCATTTTTATCTCACAACATATACAAAAATCAAGTCCAAATGAATCATATATCTAATGTAAGGGCAAAAGTTATAAAACTACAAAATATTTATGATCTTGGAGTAGGCCAACTAATTTTGATAGAACACAAAGAACATAAACCATAAAAGGAGAAATTGATAATTTTACTGTCAAAATTAAATATGTTTCATCTTCCAAAGACACTATTAACAAAATTAAAATTTCAGACACATACAGAGAGAAAATATTTGCTATAAATATATATGATAAATGACATGTGTCCAAAAATTATAAAGAATTTTTACAACTCCACAAGATGACAAACATCCTAAAAAGAAAATGGACATAGATGTGTGAAAGAGATTTCACCAAAAAAGATATAAAAATGGCAAATAAGTATATAAAAGTGTTCAACATTATTAGTCATTAGGAAAATGCAAATTAAAACCACAAAGAGATGCCACTATACACCCACTAAAACAGCTAAAAGTAAAAAGACTGACAATACTATTTTGGTGAAGATGTGGAGGAATTAGAACTCTCATACATTGCTGGTGAGACTGCAAAATTGCATAGCCTCTTTGTAAAGTAGGCAGTTTCTTATAAAGTAACTTATAGATTTAAATATACACTTATGACCCATAATCTCACATCTAGACAGCTCCTAAAGAGAATTGAAAATATATGTCCACACGAAGACTTGGACACGAATGTTCACAGCAATATTATTCACAATAGTCATGAACTAAAAACAATCCAAATGTCCGTCAACAGGTGAACAGATAGGGAAATTGAGACATATCCACGCCATGGACTGCTACTCAGCAATAAAGAGGAAACTAGTAATATATGCAACAACATGGGTGACTCTCAAAGTGTTATACCAATTGAAAGAAGTCAGACAAAAAAGACTGTATTTTATGTGATTCCCTCTACATGAAATTCTAGACGAGGCCACAGTGGAATGACAGAAAGCAGCTCAGTGGTTGCATGTTTCCAGAGATTGGGGACAGAAGATTGCAAAGGGGCACTAGGAATATTGCGCAGTGAAGTGAATGTTCCATACCATGACTGTTATGAAACAGTGGTGCTTGTCACTATATAGAGCTACCCCAAATCATCAAATTATATCGTTAAAATCAGTGAATTTCAATAAAGCTGATTTGAAAAGTACATATAAATTCCCCAGTCCCTGCCCGGGCATATTGAATTAGAATCTGAAGGAGGTAGAGCCCAAGAAGCTAAAGTGTTTAAAAACTTCCCCAGGTTTATGAAACAAACAGACAGGCAGCTGTGGAGAAGGCCTAACTTGAGCAACTCAGTCATCAGCCCCCAATTCTGGTAATTAGCAAGAGTTTGGTGCATTGATAGACCCCTGGTGACCCTAGACTCAGAGATGACTGAAGCTAAACTTGCCACATGTTTAAATGCTTCCTACTCTGCATCTTGGTTAGTCTGAAAACTGGAACTGGCTGTTTTCAGGAGGTGGGTCATTAAGCCAGTTTGGACAGCAGGGAAAAACAGAAACACAGGAAATAAGCAGAGCTGCAAAGACTTTTATTGTTATTATTATTATTACTACTACTGCTACTATTATTATTTACTACTCTCAGATATTATATAACTGTACTTTAAAACAAAAAGCTTGAAGGCAAGTAAATTTCAAGACATAAAAAAACAGAGCTGAAATGGTGAAATGACAGGAAGTGAAGTTAAACTTTCATTTTGTCTTCCCTTTCGAATACGTTCTGTAAGCAATTCAGTCATAGTGAACACCACCTGAGTGCAATGCAAAGCACTGCTCTAGTCATCACAGGGTAGTGGTTCTGAAAGCAAGCTCATTTGAGGTTTAAAAAAATAAGAAGATCCAAAGTCCTCACCAAGAAATGTTACTGTTGGCCTGGGGTGAGAGCCAGCAATCTATATTCTAAGTACCTCCGCCGGTTCTGATGTGAAGCCAAGTAGGGACTGTCATAGCAGCTACAAGAATGCATTAAGATAAATTCCCTCTTGACTCCGAGCAGCCTCAAAGACAAAACGGACTGAATCATAATGACCTCCTTTTTCATCCATTCAAATTGAGCAGTGCTTCATAGATACAGAAGGCACTAGAAATCCCTTTTTTTTTCTGTGTCTCTAATACCCTAAAGGCAAAAAGGGACCATGAAAGTGGAGTCTTTTACTTTTCAGATGTTCATTATCTGGAACACGGGAATAGGTGTTAGTATAAAGAATGGGTTAATAATTATTAATTTTAACACAACTCTGTCACCCAAATTATTGTGGAAAAGTTGAGCATTTCTGTATCTGAGATCTATACTCAAAATATCTGTTGATATCTTACAAATAATGTTTATTCTCCTGAATATTCTAAACAAAATTCCCTCTCCTTCCCTAGCACACATTTCTCACAGTCTTTTTCTAGCAGCATAATTTTCCACAAAGCTCTCATCAATCTGCCTTTGTAACAAGAGTGTTTTAAGAAAAGTATAGCCTGTCAGCAGGTTTGTAACCATTTGCTGCCGTTGGGAGCTGAGAGAAGGCCAGGTTATATATCTCTAAGTCGTGACCATTATGTGCCAGAAAATGCTCATCGGCCTCACTGGCCTCCTGATTATAATCCATTTTTGGATATGTCACACTTCATTGAAAGTCCATATCTACTTGAAAACACATAACCTTTACAATTTTGCCTAAAAGCTGCAAACTTTAGATTTTTACGCATTTGTTTTCCATAATGGAAAGATGAAAACTAAAATAACTCACTTTTTATTTTTTTAAAAAAGTGTATGGAACATAGCACTATAATAATCTTATATTTCAAGGGCATGGAGGTCACTTTTCCAAATATGCATTTAGGTTCCAGAAGAAAAATACCCCCCAAATTCCACAGTAAACAACCAAGTACTTCATTTGTTTTAAAATGAAACTGTAGCCTTCTTTCCACATAAAGCCATTGCTCCATTCCAACCATTTTTGAATGTGTGTTTAATGTGTTTGTTGCATTTTCAACTAAAAAGCTTGGTGTTAACATTTGTGTGGATCAAGTTTTAGATAAAGGGTGGGGGATGGTGTTTCTCTGTAGTGACAGATGATGCAAAGTTGGTCTAATGAATGAGAAAATCACAGAACTGGGACAGATGATAGATAAAATAGAACACACCAATAAGGGACAGGAATTTGAAATGTAAGGACCATATATTTATAATTCAATTGGCCAAGATATAGTAGGAAGAGGGGATGAAATTAAAGATTATTGACCTCATTATCCTTATTGTATGTTTATTTCGAACAGTGAAAAAGCTAGAAGACATAGTCATACTACAATAAAAGGGGCTAGCAAATATGTAAATAAATATGGGATGTCTAATCAGAGACTCCTAGAAGGTAGAATATAAACTTATTGTAAGGGCTTGCAAAGATGAGAAAACGAGGGTGGAGGTCCAGGCATCGGACTAAAGCGTGGAGGCTCTCACTCACTCTCAGAGAAGAGTGTGTCTTTGGGGAAGCTAAGGTACCCACAAGGGATCTACAACTGAGACTCAGCCATGAGTTACCAGGCAAGCAGGCATTGTGTGATTTGACAAAAACAACCACTCAAGAGGTAGGTACATATATGTTTCAATTTTACAGACAAATCGTAGAGGCAGAGGATTATTGAAGAGTATCAGCCTTCACCAAACCAGGTAAAATTGATTGATTCTAGAATATCAAAGGGAAATCAGGGGCCACACAATGAGGCTGCCTGTTCTCTCTACTACTTTCCAAGTTTTCAGACACAGTTACTGCAGAGTAACCATGCCAAAACACTATGTTAGGCATGATGGGGAAAATAGACAATTCTGCAAAACCTGGTTCCTACAGTTGAGGAGGTTACAAGTCAATACTTACATGTCTATATGATGATATGGTATGGTAGTAAATTTGAATCTTGTCTCCACCACTTATTAAACTGAGGAATTTGGGGTAATTGTTTAACTTCTCTACCTTTCAAATCAATCTTTCAGGGTTGTTGTTGGGACTGGAGAGAACATGTATAATAGCCTAGTATATACCAAACACTCAACAAATGATAGCTATTATATAGTCATACACATAAATCATTCTCCACTTTACTTTCTTCGAATAAAAGAACAACATAAGAATTAGAACAGATCCATCCATTAACCATTAGAATTTTAATAATTACAACTTAGGATTTTAGAGAAATATCATTCACTCATTCTAAATTGGCTTCTATATAAATATAGTTCTGTAGATAAAGGCTGGTATGCAAAGAGAATGATATTGCAGAGTCTCATAAGATAAAAAATAAGGAGTTTGAAAAAAGGTTAAATGTTCCCTTCTTTGAATTCCCATATAAAATATTTAATATTAGGAGAGAAATTAAAAGGATTCAAAGAAATATTAGAAATGTAAAATAATTTTCTCATGGGAGATACATCAGCTGATTTTCCCAAAGAAGGTAAATCTAAACAATGAAATAAATCTCTGGAAGAGAGAGCAAATTGAAAAGAAACTAATGTTAATGTCAACATCTCTTAAACAAAACAATCTTGACTTAATAAATAATATAACTTACTGATAAAGAGCACTGATTCTGAAGTTGCAGTGCCTAAGTTAAAATCTTAGCTCTAGCGCTGAGGTACTTTTTGACAAGTTATTTTACTTCTTAATACATCAAAATGGGAATGATATTAGTACCTATCTCATCACATTGTTGTGATAATTAAATGAGTTAATATATGCAAAAGGCTTAGAACAGTGCCTGTATATAGTAAGTCCTAAACAGATGCTATTAGCAGCAACAGCAGCATCACTATCATCAGTACAATTATTACAGATATGGTGAGCATAATTCTGAGAAGCATCTCAAAAAAGGCAATTTCATACAGCCAAGAATGAATGATTCTTTTGCATAATGATTAACTTGACTATGATTAGTTAACTTGCTTACTGAGAATACTATGCTAATTTGTCCAAAGTCAAAGGTTTAATTCTCCTGTTGGTCTGCTGGCTATATTCCATGACCACAGATTAAGACACTAATACTAACCAGCTTATTCAATGAATTCTGCTTTTAAAAAGGTGACTAGTAAAACAATGTAAATTGATCAGTCCACACCCTTGAATAACATTAGACAATTTGGTCCATAAATATATTCCTATTGATCATAAATTAGTTCATATGGTCTTCATATAAAATTCTGGAACTAGAAAAATACTGAAAGATGATATGGAGCCAAATCTTTTATTTTATAGGGAAAAAAATAAGCTCAGAGACAAAAAGTCACTGAGTAAACAAGATCACATGATTACTTCACAGCAGAGCTAGAACTCTTAGCCCATGTTTTGTTCTGCTTGTATTTCCATTACACCACATTTATTAAATCCAGAAGATTTTTACCTCTGAGAACTTAGTTTTTTAAAGTCTGTGTTTCTATTATTACAGTTTATTATTCCATTAAAAAATTAAGTCCAATGTAGAAAGTGGGGGTTGGAAGGCCTTTGTAAAAACTTTGCTGTGAAAGAAATGGAAAGGCATCTTACAATATTGAGCATGTAAGGTAAAGAGTGACATTA
>CAUYSK010066575.1:0-16366 GCA_963575035.1 Avahi laniger
TTTTTTGTAGAGACAGAGTCTTGCCATGTTGCCCAGGTTGGTCTTGAACTCCTGGCCTCAAGTGATCCTCCTGCCTTGGCCTCCCAAAGTGCTAGGATTACAGGCATAGGCTACGGTGCCTGGCCTTTAACATGCTATTAACAGACAATTTCTTGACCAGATAATTTCTTTCTATTTTTTTAGTAGAGCTGGGGTCTCACTCTTGCTCAGGCTGGGCTCAAACTCCTGACTCAAACAATCCACCCGCCTCGGCCTCTCAGAGTGCTAAGATTACAGGCATGAGCCACTGCGCTCAGCCACTTGCTATTAATAGATAATTTCTTGTAAGGACAAGAAAACTGGGGGAGACTTACAGAGAAATGATGAAAAATATTTGCTTTTCCCTTTTCTTTCCCTACCCACATCCAATTGGAAAGTACTCTCAGCTCTACTTCCAAATCCATCCACTTTCTTTAGTCTCCACTATAATCCAAGCTGCTATCACCTTTTGCCTATATTACTGCAACAGCTTTCCAACCGGTCTTTCTGCTTCCTCTTTTGGTTCCTTTTATAATATAATTCACTCATTAAACAACTTTTAGAGTGACTGTCTTGAAAATGTAAATTAGATCACATTACTCTTGTCCTTAAACATTTTTCAATGGCTCTTTCTATTCTTAGAATGCAGTCTAAATTTCATTCCACAAGCCTATATAACCCCATTCCTTCCTCCCTCTACCTCTCAGAGCTCATCATGACGCCACTCTCAGCCTCACACTTGCCATGGCCCTGTCACACTTTCTTTCCTATTGCTCCAAAACACCATAAACTTGTTTGGCTTAAATCGTTGGTGCTTATTGTTTCTTGTGCTTGAAATCATACTTAACTCACATGTTCAAATGGACAGCTCTTGTCATTCACATTGCAGGTCAAATGTCCTTCCCAAAAGAGTTTTTCCTGACATTCTATATAATGTTGCCACCTAGTCTCTATTTACAAAGCCCTCTTTTATTTTCATATTTTCTTTTATTTTCACAACCTGAAATAATCTTTCTTTCTTTTGTTTACTTGTTTCTGTCTTCCACCTCTACAATGCTGACTCCTTGAGAACAGGGAGCGTGTCTTCACTGCTTGGCACATAGTAGGCTTTCAATATTTGGAGGAAAAAAACCAGATTTTCTGTAACTATCATCTTAGGTCCTAAATAAATTGGTCAAGTTTGGTAAACCAAAGCTGCCTCAGAACACACACATGAAAATGGAAATAATTTAATCACTTCACTCAAAAGCTGCTCAACAGCTTCATTTAACACAGTAAGAAAAACTATTTTACTTTTATATTTTTTTTTTTTTTTGAGTTTTACATCCTATCCTCCATCTGTAAGTTCTCTATAGTCTTAAGAATGTACCTATGGACTAAAGAGTCCTAAAACCACTCATAGCAGCCCTCCTAGGTGGTT
Organism: Avahi laniger; assembly: GCA_963575035.1. NCBI lineage: Eukaryota > Metazoa > Chordata > Mammalia > Primates > Indriidae > Avahi > Avahi laniger. The sequence goes on from CAUYSK010066575.1 coordinate 1,439, forward strand.
AGTTTCTTTAGCCTCCCTTCTCAATGACCTTGAGGCTATCCCTGGGGAACCTATTTAATCTGTCAGTTTGAAGGTAAGGAATCTGTTGGGAATACATAGTCCCACTTCTCTTTTCTATAGGCAACTACCTCTTGGGCAATCTAGAATATAGTCAAAATCCCAATATATTTTAAGATATTTACTCTGTAAATGGGCTTCTTTAAGTAAGTAATAATAAAGTAAGCTCTCAAATGTGAAATGTTGTTACATGTATTTATTATACTATGATGGGAAAAACTAGTTCAGGAAAAATGAGGCTGGGGTTGTTGGAGGTAACACCTTCAAGGCATTTCTTATTATCTCAGTAATCTGAAATGTCCAAAGAATTTTCAATCTATTTTAAGATGTGTTTTTCAATTGCCTTATAAGTTATTATGTCTTGGTAAGAAAAAATACAAAGATAAGACTCTCCTTCGCTGTGCATGCCAAATCAACAAGACCAAATCTAGGAATTATTAATTAAATGCTTTACTACTTAGAGGGTACATAAGCAGAGATAATCATGTAATGGTCAATCTACATACACATATGTAGTTAGAGCTGTAACTCAGAATTTTAACAAGAAAATCAACCTTATACAAAATCTCTCTGGCCTTTTATAGTATTTATTCTTTAGAAAAAAGTACTGCCACCTATATAGTATTCCATCCAAGAAAAGCTTATATAAAATAAAGTCCAGAAAAGCAGATGATGACAATGTGTTTATGGCCACTGTTTAAGAAGAAGTATTTTTAGTGACTGAGTCTATTACTTTTTATCATAAATCTTATTGACAATGCACTCTAATTTTTCTGAAGGAGTCTGAAACATAGTATTTTAATAGGCAGTACTCGACGACCAGATTAAATGTGAATTTAATTTCTAGATTTGTTGTTTTGCACTTATAAGTACAATTTTTTGTAGAACTGTAGGAAAAATTCACTCTATTTAACCTATAATATGGTTGAATGAGTACTTACTATATTTCTGTTCTTACTATTCATCAAGAAGGGAGGTAACCCGGCCCTCTGTACAGAAGGGATTTCTGAAACCTGAAGGATTCTCTTTTACCCTCTGAGATGTACTTCTGCACCTTCTTGATCCTCATCAGTTGTTCCTAACACCTAAGGTATCAATACAGTAGCTATAATCACTCTGAGAATACATGTGCATATGTAACTCAGGAATTAAGCAAAACAAAATGCCAATTATCCTCTCTGAAGATCAGCACCTTTGAAAAGTTCCCACAATTCAAGGTTATACTTTTAGTTCTTTTCCTCAGGGACATGAAAATAACTGAAACAAAACAAAACAACAGTCTGAATTGTATGAATTGTATAAAGGAATTCAGCACAAAGCCTGGAAGCAGAATGTTTATGATCTTGTATGATTCATACCTCCCTTTTATAGTTATGGAATGGCAGAAATCATACAGCAAAATCATTATAAATTTAACTTGGAAATGTAAATAACAATGTCAAATACTCATTTTTTTCACTAGTTACTAAATTTTATGATTTGAAAAACAAAACATAAAAGACACTAAATAAAGTTGTTATACAATATGTTTTACGTTTTCATTGAACCTGAAATCTGTAGTTGAAGTGATTATGGGAAGAATAATAGGCTTCACCAGAATTACTGAAGAAATAACTTGGTTTAAAACACTTTCAAATTTGTTCAAATATAAAGGAAACTTATCCCGTTTCTATTAACATTCAATTAATACTTCCAATATTATCAGAGCATCTCAAGACATTTTCAGAAATAAAGGTGAGATAAACTTATTTCCAAACATATATTTTAAAAAATCCTTTGAAATATCGTTAGTACCAATAAGGCATGAATTACACTACATTTTAACTTCAGACATACACAATGAATATGACACCAAAGCAGCACAACATGCAGCACCATACCTACAGCTAATGACAAGCAAATCTTAATATCAGGGATGACAGTCTGATGTATTTGTACAGAAGTGATAGCTCACCCAGAAGGGCAGGCATAGGTGGCCTTATAGACAAGCAGACTGGGATGCTGATAAAAGTAGTAGGGGTGAGGAAGAGAATGAGAGAATTAAACTACAAAGGGAAGATGTGATATATCTCTATCCTGCCTACATAATGTTATCTATCCATCCATTGCTCCCGCTCTCCTTCCCTCCTTCATTCTCTCCAACAAACCAACTAGTTATCAAAATACCTAAAAGTAACTAGGCACTGCTCAAGGCTTACTCTTCCTTGAACCAAATGCCCCATTTTTGGATGGTGCCCACATTTTTGCACAGAAGCGCCATCTGAGATCAGAACAGAAAAACCTAATTGGTACTAATCCACTGAATTCACCCTCAATCTTGGTCTCATTAGGAAATGCTCTCTGACTCTGAATCTTTGCACCTTCCAGGTCAGTTGGTCCTTTAGCATACATTCAACTCTGAGGGAGTCTCCAGCCTGGTCAAAAACAATTTTTAGCCTCAACAGCTTCTCTTGCCAGATAAAATCAAAGTAAGGAAATGGAATGTCTTGGTGTGAAAAGCTGGGGGAATAATCCAGGCCATTGGAATAATGGAGTCATGCTGCAGATACAACTTGGGGCTATATGCTTATCTCTTGATCTTTTGATTCAGACATAGATTAAGGATATATATTTAGCATTAAACCAGGGACTGTCCTCAATCTTGTTCAACATAATGCTGGCAGTTTATTCATTGGAAAAGGAAGGATGCTGCTCTTGGAGAAAAAGAATGTTGTATGACAATGTGCAAATCACTTGACCCTATTAAGCATCACCTTCCTTTCTACAAAACAAGAATACTAATCATCATCCTGCCTCACAGGGTCACTGAGAGGCTCAAAAACAGTGAATGCGAAATGTACTTGTACAAACTGCTAAATTACCATTACTATGTAAGGTGCTTCTTTTTTGAACCTTCTTCCAACTCAAGAGTTTTGTTGTAAGGTTCGTTAGACTATCCAGATACAGAACATCTAAATCAACAGGGTTTTGGAGAGGGCAATGGAGAAATAAAGGAAAATGATGGCCAAGAGACTGGGTCAGAACACAGGAAATTAGTTGCAAAACTGCAGTGAAGTCTTGATGCAAAACCAGAACAGTTACATGCTTACCTTTTGCAGACAATGGTCGACTCCCTTGCCAACCTTCCCCTTCACAGCTGTACTGTGTTACTTTTAGGTGAATCAGTGGGGGCAAATTGAGTCTGGAGGTGCAGGGAGAGGGACTTTCAACCCTAAAGATCGCCTTCTTCCTTAATCCCTTTAACAAACACTGCTACTTTTTGGGCCTGGCCTAGTTAATCAACACTATTCCCGATAAGAAAATGGCTGTTAAAGATTTTTTTTAGGGAGAGTCTTATGAGACACCATAAATTACCTATTTCTAACGGACAAAGTCAGAAAACCTGGGTCATATTTGTTCTGTTTTGTTTCTCCCAAGACTCACCCATATGCCTCACCCTCCAAGCCTCAACGCTCATCTATAAAATGAAGAATGACGGCACCTGTCAGCCGCATCCCATGGCCACCAAGAGGATGAATGAGACAGTGCCTGGGAGGCGCCAGGAGGGGTGTCTGATAAACACAGTTGATCGCTGTTCAGAAAGTATTACGGTGAGCGCTGTTACGCCCTCCCGCCCAAGGAAGTCGACCAGTTAGAAGTGACACCCCCAGTCACTGAAGAAGGTAACGCTGACGCTGGCCGGACGCGTCCGCACAGATTCTATTTCTGGTTTGGGTACGGAGGCGACACTGCGTCGCGGGGCGGGGGCGGAGCCCACGGCAAGCCTACCTGTTGTTCCGGATGCTGACCAGCACGCACAGCACCAGCTCCAAGTAGGTGCGCAGCACTTCCAGCCAACGAGTTGAGAGCTGCAGGGCCTCAACTTCTTCCCCGCCAGTCCCGCTGTCCGCGCCACCTCCGTCGCCGGGGCCGCCGCCGCCGCTGAGGTAGTTCTCGGCGGCAAACTCAACGCGCAGCTCTCGCACGAACCAGCCGCACTTGCGCATGAGGAATTCGAGCCGAGGCTGCTCAGCGGGCGAGACGCGGAGGCAGATGCGAAGTTGGGGCCAGAGGGCCGGATAGAAGAGGCACTCGCGCCAGTGCGAGCAGGAGGCCGAGGCCCGCAGCCGGTCCGGCGCGGGCAAGAAGGAGAAGATGTGCACGATCAGCTCGCTGGGCAGCGACGCGGCGCCCGCCGCCTGCCCGCACAGAGCCATTCGGCTCCGCCGCCGGCTGCCGGCTCCCGGCCGCCCCCGCAGTCCCCGGAGCAGCCCCCGCAGCCGCCGCAGTCGCAGCCGCTGCCGCCGCCACCGCGCCACCCGGGCGGCCCCGGCTCGGGTTGGAGCTCCCGGCGGTCGGGGCTGCGGCACTGACAAGAACAACAACATCAATGACAAGGAAGAAGGGGGCGGAACCGTCGTGGGTCTCGGCGGAACCAAGTGGCGCACAAGTTGTGGAGAGGGGGAAAGGCCTCTGCCGGGGTGGCCCGCAGAGAGCCACCTCTGGCTTCTTAAACTGTACTCACGTGCGCTGAGGCCTGCACACTCAGTGACTTCAAAACGCTCGCTTGTATTGTTCAGGTGCCCGGAAGCGGCAGGGCATGGTCTAAGGAAACGGTATCCTCCCCGCGCGTGTTGGCGGAGACAGAGAAGTGGTAGGAGCTGAGTTTGACGTCGCGGGTGGTGGGAGGAGCCCGCCCGCGGACCTGCGCGACTTCCGGAAGAGGGGAGCTCCTGGTAGCCGGTAGGGAAGGGAGACGCGGCACGTGATCCCTGACGCACGCGTGCCGGGAGGGGGCGCGGGGCGGGAGCGAGGGGCGGGGCGGGGCGGGGGTGGAGCCCGCACTCGTCGCTCCCTGCGCTTTTCGGCGGCGAAGGCTACCGCGGCAGGGAGGTCGGTGAATCGGGTGAGTTGGGCGCCCAGTGGGTGTAAGTGGCGGAAGTCTGGCTTAGTGCGAGACGTTGTGACGCTTCTTTGTGAAACGTTTCTGGGTTGCTGGGCTGAGGACTCTGAGCCAAAGTGCAGTATGCAGAATCTTGCTCAGCTGTGCCACCTGCCCGGAGTATTGTGAGGAATTTCTGCGCTTGCTCCAGTCAGGCGGGGGAGCGGGCGGACTCGCGGGCTGACCCTGACGGGCGTCTCGGAAGAGGAAAGGCGCGGCGGGGCGGCCGAGAGGCCTGTCAGAGGCAAGTGGACCTGCCCCCTTGGTCGGACCGTCCACATGGACTTCGCGCACATCCCGGTGTGTGGAAAGAGTGAGGACAGCGCCACCCTTTGGAGTTAGAGGGAGAGAAAAACATTGATAAATGAGTCTTAAATTTTGCTGGTTGATTATCAGCCTTTTTACCAAGGCTTGAGAAAGGGTCTGAGTTCCCGGTTCTGAGATTTAAAGATCCTAGCTGTGAAGAAGGTGATGAGGTGTTTTGTTTTTTGTTTGTTTGTTTTTTTTAGCATGGCTCCCCTAACTTGAGAGGGATTTTTGAAACATGTCCCTTAACTTCTCCACAACTTGTGAAGTAGTTAACTCTTCACCACAGAGGCGGTGAAATCAGAAAGTCAGATTTTATGTAATAATTGAGGATTGATTTAGGGAGGCTGCCACTTCAAAGCCTTAGCTACGATTTGGGGACAGATTTGTACTCTTGTAAACGTCAAGAAACTCTACTAGATGTTTTTAACCCTTTGAGGGCAAAGGTCTGCGTTCATGTTTCTTTGATGCCTTTTTGGTGCCTTGCACATATCAGGTTGCCAACAGTATTATGTTACCATGTTACCTTTGAGTTCTCGTTAGCTCAGTACCTGTAAAAAAATTTAAAAATAATATATATATGTATCAGCCGTGGTAGGTCACTTCTCTGAAGCCTTGTCTACGAAGTTCTATGTGATTAATATTTAATGAGCATGTAGTAGCAACAGCAGTGAATTAGGAAGTTGAGACTTAGATTTTAATTTTTTGTTAATAATAATTTCTTAAACTTACTGAAGTATTTTGAAGTGAACCATAGACATCTAGATCTTCCACTTCTAGGTATTTTCATGTGCATCTCTGCGAAAGCGTATTCCTGTATAAGAAAAATAATGTCATCACACCAGATAAATAATTTCTTGAATGTTATTGTGAGATCAAGTAGCAAACATAAGAAGCCATGTTTGCTTGTTTCTGCTTGCCAACATGATTTTGCAAAGCCCGGGAATCTGTGAGAACTAGTAGCTCCAGAAAGATACTTTGGACACAAAACAAAGTAGAGTGCATTCTCCCTGCCACCCCCATGTCTCTTGCCTGAGTTGCTGTATTCCTTAAAATACGTGGCCTTAGTTTTTCCCTTTTCCTACGCATAAGATAATGTCTGATGAGATTAGTGATTATGCTTCTGTAATCTATGACCAGATGTACTCTTATACCCAAACCTTGATGTGGTTCTGCTTTAATGTAACTTCTGAGCAAGGCATGTGCTGAACCCCCACCACCTGTATATAAGCAGTGGGATGAAATACTGTGCTGGAAGGAACCTCTCTGAAATAGGCCTCGGGCTATAGTCCTCAGTAAGACTACTGAATAAAATTAACTTTAATTCCTTAAAAGCTTGATTTTTTTTCCCCATTAGTTGACATTATCTCATATTCCATATTCAGATTTATCCAGCCAGCTCTTACGTGTTTTTTTACTGCTGCATTGTCCAAACCGGAATTCAGTTAAGGACCACATTTGTATTTGGTTATGTATTTCAAGTCTCTTTTAATCTAAAAATTGAAAGATTAATCTTTTAGTTTTCAATAGATCATCCCCACAATTTTTTTTTTGTACTCTTAAGTGAGCCCAGTTTAATTGTCCTATAGAGTATTTCACCGTCTGTATTTGTTTGACTGCTTTCTCTTGGTATTTAGTTTACTCCTCTAGTCCCTATATTTCTTATAAATGTGGACGTAATTGCTAAAGGATTGATCATGTTAATACTAAGGATTTTAAACACAATTTATCATCAGTGATATTGAATATTTGACATTGAATTACAATATCTCCTTGAACTACCATCAGTAATTTTTAAAAAAACGACTCCTGTATTAGATTGGTGACAGCTTGATCTCCCTCCGTGTAAGGTTCTGTGTTGCATTTTATTTTATTTATTTATTTATTTATTTCCTCAATTCTGAGGTGTTATTTTGGTTTCTTACAAATGTCCAACTACCTCATCAACCAATTTAATGGCTTTAACAACAATTTATAATTCTTGCCTGAATCATAATTTTATTAGAGATTGTAAAATAATTTCTAATTTTTTCATTCCATTTACATTTATTAATTTGCATTTTTCTGTAGAGTAGATGCTTTCTTTCATAAATTAAGGACTTTAATTACCCTGAAGCACAGTTCCTATTAGAAAGGCAGAAAAAAATGCTTAGTTCTTTTTTTTTTTCATTACTGATTTTTAAAGCAAGTTTTAGGGCCTGAAAGGATGACAAATGAACTACTCTATCTTTTACATTTTCTGAATATTATGTAATTATTAATTTTTATAAGTTTTAATTGCTCATTCTTTTTGACTTTCAAATTTTGAAGCTTCTAGAACACCTCTCAAATAATTTTTTTCTATTTATTATATTAATAGTTTTCTAAAATTTCTTGAGCAGTTTTAGTAGAAATAAAACTGGACTGGGTGAGAGGATAAAAGCCTGGATTTTAATCTTTTTTTCTTTTTCGGTTTTGCCATGATCTAGTTGGGTGATCTTTAAATAAGTCGCTTTAACTTCTTTGGTCTTTATTTTCTTCATCTATACAAGTAGAGGGTTGGCAAGGATCCCTGCAGCTCTAATGTCCTCTGGCTCTTAAAAAGCCACTCTTCTATTTTTACTTGTCATAAAACTAACCCATTTCAAATATATAATTCAATGATTTTTAGTAATTTTATCAAATGGTGCAACCATCACTGTAAATCAGTTTTAGAACATTTTCATACTTCAAATGAGATTTCTCATGCTCATTTACAGCTAGTCCCCACTCCCACTCCCCAGCAACTACTTGTGTACTTTCTGTCTCTATAAATTTACTCTTTCTGGACATTTCACATAAATGGAATCATACTATGTATGATCTCTTGTGTCTGTCTTCTTTCACTGAGCGTAATGTTTTTGATGTTTATCCATGACATGATATGTGTCACTTATTCACACTTTTTTGTTGCTGAGTAGTATTTTATTATAAGGATATGTTTTCTTATTGTTTTTGGTCTATCTGTAGGGTCCCTCAGTTCCCCTGCTTTCTTTCTGTGTCCTGAAAAAAAAAATCACAGACTACCTTGACTGCTCTGTGACGTAGTCAGCTACAGGTTTTCCCCAACAGGCTTGAACCTAAACTGGGGCCTTAAACATTCCTAGGCACTGATGAAAGTATCTAGGTTGTTGCCCAAAACACTGAAAGAAACTGGTCCTAGCCTTGAGCCAAATTCCTTAAGCCCTCATATAAATTCCATACCCTGACCCCCTCACTGCGGACATACATCAGAGCATCCCTTTACTCTTGCTGTCTGTTGTGAGGATGGCTGCAGCCCTCTGTAAGTTCCACTAATAAATGCTTTGCCCTGGAGTTCAGTGCTTTTTTCTTTGGGCCCCATCTCAGGTGATTTGGGGCACTCCCTTGTGGAAACTTCCCTGCTACCACTTTTGGGGGGACTTCATCTGTGGGTTCTGTTGTAGAAAACATTACCCATTCACCAGTTGCAGACATTTAGGTTGTTTATAGTTTGGGGCTATTATTAATAATGCTGCTATGAATATTCATGTGCAAATCTTTGTGTGGGCATATGTTTTAATTTCTCCTGGGTAGATACCTAGGAATTAAAGTGATAGGTTGTGTGGTGGTTCTATGTATATATAACTTTTTGAGAAACTGAAACTATTTTCCAAAGTGGCTGCATCCAGCAAAAAAAATAATCAACACAGTAAACAGACAACTTACAAAATAAGAGAAAGTATGTAAACTATACATCTGACAGAGGATTTCCAGAATTCCTTCTAGAATTTACAAGGAACTGAAGAGCAATGAAATCTATTAAAAAGTGGGCTAAGGACATGAATAGACATATTTCAAAAGAAGGCAAATGGCCAAAAAGCATATGAAAAAATGTTTAAATCACTAATACAGAGAAATGCAAATTAAAACCACTATGAGATAGTGTCTTACACCAATCAGAATAGCTACTATTAAGGCAAAAAATAACAGATGGTGAGGATGCAGAGAAAAGGGAACTCATACACTGGTGGAATGTAAATTAGTGCAACCTCTATGGGAAACAGTATGGAGATTTCTCAAAGAACGAAAAATAGAACTACCCAGCAATCCCACTTCTAGATATTTACCAAAAGGAAAAGAAATCAATATATCAAAAATATACCAGCAGTACTATTCACAGTAGCAAAGATATGGAATCAACCTAAGTGTCCATCAATACAGGACTGGATAAAGAAAATGTGGTATATATACACAATGGAATAGTCTTCAGCTATAAAAAAAGAATGAAGTCATGTCTTTTGCAGCAACGTGGATGATACTGGAGGCCATCTTAAAGTGAAACAACTCAGACACCAAAAGACAAATAATGCATGTTCTCATTTTTAAGTGGGAACTAAATAACATGTACAGATGGAAGCAGAGTGTGGTATGATGCACAATGGAGACTTTGGGGAATTGGGGGTGTGTGTGGGGGGGTGGATGTTGGGAGGTTGCTTGTTGGGTACAGTGTGTTGATTTAGTTATGTATGCACTGAGGGTCCTGACTTCACCACAATGCAATATATCAATGTAGCAGAATTGCACTTTTACCTCATGAATATATACAAACAAAAAATAAATGGTGAAAAACAACCCAAAGTGACTGCATCATTTTCCATTCACACCAGCAATGTAATAGAATTTCCAGTTCTCTGACTTTTTGATGATCTGGAAATACACTTTGATTGATTTAAGATTGGTATTTTTTCCTTCACATTTTACTAGCAACAAAATATCTTTTCCTTGGATACTGTTAATAATTAGTCTTTAATTATTAGGAATGATTCCTGAAGAAAATAAAAGTACATCAATCTGGCATAGAATTCTGCTTCTGAGTGTTATGTTTGAATTTTTTTACTTATTAAATGAAGGATGGAAGGAATACTGTTACTTAACCATAGCTAAGACATGAATTAGTAAGATACGGTCTTGCCCAGTCACAATAATAAAACACTAAATTGCAATGGTGGCAAAAAATTTGTCTATATTATCAAGCCAACATGTTTAATCAAATGTTTATTGAGTATGTATATTTAGCATGCTAGGTGAGTTATATTCTTTCAACATATACTGCTAAAGTAAGAAAATTGTCTTTAAAGGACAGAACGAAATCATATTTTGTGAAGTTATAAAATCTGAGGTATGATTCATAGTGTGGGAGGAAGTACTGACGTTTTGAAGCTCATAAGTACCTAGTAGTACTAAGCTCCAGGTTCCAGAAGTGGCATATTGTTACTATAGCAACCTCCATGCTTATTTGGATTTGAAACCCAGGCAACGAGTAGTGGATAGGAATATAAAGTCAAGGTGGATATGTGTTCTGTTAGGTTGATATGCCTGACTGCTGATAGTCAATGATTAGTTATGTTTTTCTTGTTATATTTATTATGATTGATTTTTTATAGAGATATATTAATTCTTCTTAATGAATTTTTTCTGAGAGATAAAGTAAGCATTTAGTATTCTTATATTCTAACATGTTTTACTATGATAATATGTTAAGTTTAGTGTTTTTTCTAGCTAGGTAATTAGGATGTTAGATATATCTTTACCATAGCTTTCTCTCCATTATTGCTTAAGTTTGGTAACTTGCTTTGGGTTAAATATAACTTTTATTATACTGAATCACTTGTAATTTTATAACAGAAAAAATAACCATGACACAGATTTTATTTTAGTTACATCATGAATTTAAGGCTGCCAGTAAACATGAAAATTGCCTAAATTCAAACATTTCTTGAAAAACTTTTTTTTCTGAGCAAGGTCTGGGTTTCAGACACTGTTGGCAAGTAGAGGTGACATAACTCCCTTCTAATTATCTGTTACCTTGCATCCATAAATTTCCCTAGAGGAACAGGAGCCTCCAAGGAGAATAGATCCGGGGACCTGATTCCCTTTTCTTTATTCTTGTTTGATAGATTGGAGTGGTTCCTAGTGGGATCATATTATAGGAAAAAGAAATGAGGGATTGAAGGGAACTTGTCTTTGGGGAGAGGGAAGTCTGCACTGGTGAGCTGGATACAGAGCGAAGGGCCAGGTCATTGGTGTTTTGGTCTAGGTGCAGTATGTTGCTGATGTCAGAACTTATCCTAGCCAAGCCACTGACAAGTTGGATGTGCAAGTTTGTAAATCTGAAGAGCTCTATCAATAAAGCAGAGATTGGTAACTCATATCCCAAAGAAATAGGAGCAATGAGAGAAGAGTTAGGTCCTGTGCAATATGATACAGAGTGGAGGAAGACTGGTTTACCAGAGGATGCTTCTCGCAAGTGGGAACATGGACTCTCTATTTCCAGATTTCCTAGTTTTCCAAGAGAACTAAAATCCTGATATTTTAAGAGGTGAAATCTCTTGATTGCAAATTTATTCACATTAAACATATTTTGTGAGCATAACCAGAGTTAGTCTTTAGGACACCAGATTACAGATTCTTTGTTAGAGCTCTCAAACCTATGGGCTGAAGTCACTTTTTGTTCCCATAGCTAAGCCTGCTAGCTAATCCCTGCAATTTAAGTCCACTTTCAGAGCTATTTTTTTCATCCATCTCTTTCAGGGTCTAAAGAAAAAATAAATAATGTTGTTCTCTGAGAGTTCTCCTTGCTAAAAAAAGTAAAATTAAATTAAAAAAGTAAAAAAAATTAAAAAAAAAGGAAAAAAGGTTTAACTCAAACGCTCATTTTTATTACATTACTGATTTCTTGCCTTTTATTCAAGAGGATGGTATTTTTAGAGGTACATTTTGTTGCTTAAAAATATATTAAAGGCTGAGTATTGCTGTCTTTAATGTAGTTAATTCAACCAATGAAGTTCCTTAACTTCTAGTTAAAGTCAGTAATTGGCTGATTTTAATTATCTTGGTTGGAGCTGTACAGTGTACCTTACAAGCAGTATCCCCCAATGGGGCTCATGGGATTATTACTCAAGAGGCACAATGTCCAAGTAATTGTTTTAATTGGGTTCTTTTGGTTGTTTAATTTGCTTAAGCAATAAGGAGATTTTCCTTTCTCCCTCCCTTCTTTTTTTCCTTCCTTCCACAGACATGCATCAAAGCATATCTGAGCTTCACAGGGACCGGACTGGAAAACTAAAAGCAGGAGCTAAGATTAACTCTCTTCATCTCTCAGAGTACCATAGTCTCTCTTTCCCTCTTTCTCAACAGGCTTCTTTTGCTTATTCATTTTGCATAGAGCCCCAAACTGCTGGTCCTCACTACTAGTTTACATGACCTTCTAGGTCCCATTTCTACTTTCATTTGCAAATTTGTTCTCTGTCTCCAGTTGAAATTCCTGAGAAAATCTGAATGGGTTATTGGCCTACTTTTGAAAGGTAGGCCACAAATCATTAGTTGATGACATTCCTGTTGATTAGCTGCTTTAAGGCCAAGTGTTCCTGTCCTAGTCCAGATAGCTGAATTTAGAGCAATGGGGTAATGTGTTGAATGCTTTAGACAGCTGGATGGTGCGGATTAGTGAAGAGAAGAAGGAGCTTTCTTTAAAACAGAATGCGGGCCAGTAAACACTCTGAAATCTATCTGGTATAGTAGATACCAGGGCTCAGTGACTTTTTATCCAGAGATACCTAGAACTCTATTTTGAACAAAAATGTCCTAAGCTGACAACCTTTTAGGTAGTTGTTGAAAAATCTTCAGATTGTGTTTTGGCTTCCCTCACTCTTGGAATATCCATCAAAATTTTCAGGTCATACTGGCTGAATAACCATAAGGCTTTGTCTTGAAGAGATGTATTCTTCATGGTTAATTACTGCAATATTCTCATTGCAGAATTTAATCAGTTTTGGAGGTTGAGGAGTACTATGTTGAGAAGGATTTTGAGGTTGTCCCTTGTTTACTGGAAAGAGTATTATATTTGATTTGTGATATCTGCCATGCTTGGAAAGAATTGGTGATCTGAAAAACTTGTATTTTCTATCCCTAGTCTAGGCTAATTATTGTCTTATGTGACTATATATTAGTGTTCGTCTTCTGCTTTCCTTTTGTTGTAGAGTACATAGACATTCTTCAGTGGAATGTTTTCTTGCCAATTCCTTATATTGTAAATAGCAGCAGATCACGTAAGTATCAAATTTTATAAATAAATTCTTTCAAATTAGGGATTTTTATAACTCACAATGTATTAAGTAAACTTAAAATTTTTACATTTATCAGGTCTTAACTGGATTCTCTGGGAATGTGAACCACTCCTTCATTTATAGTGAATTTTAAGAGAGGACTCATACTTTCACATCACAAGGAAAATATAACAAATTTTCCATTCACTTGAAGGTTACAGAGTTTCTCCCATAGGATTCAGTTTATGTAGGAAAATTCTCACATCTCTAAAATCTAGCCCTTAAGCAAGAAGTTTCTAGTGGAAATTTATTACATTTTTTAAAAATCAGAGTAATACATGAATACGGTAACGAGATAAGGAAACAACAGGTTCTGTTCGGTAAGGAGTCTTGAGACTGGAACCAAAGTCTCTGATAAAACAGTAGACAGCCATTGGTAGAAACCAGCCAAAACCAGCTAGATCCCAGATGGCCACAAAAAACCATCTCAGATTACTCTCACTGCTTAGTATATGCTAGATAGAATGTATTAGCATGCTAAAAGAAACTAGGGCCTTGACAGTTTATAAATGCCATGGCAACTCCAGGAAATTGCTCTATGTGGTTTAGAAAGGGGAGCGACCTTCTATTCTAGAGGAACTCTCTGCCTCTTTCCCAGAAATCTTATGACTAATCCTCCCTTTGCTCAATATAATTAAATAGAAGGTATAAAATAAGACATCAGAAACTCGCAAGGTGCTACTCTCTGTTGCTGTGAGAGATAGCTGCTTCCCTGTCTATGGGACAGCCTCTTTTTTTTTTTTTTTATTTTCTTACTTTAATAGACATGCTGTTGCTTTATTCTGTCGGCTTGCTCTTGAATTCTTTTCTGTGAGAAGCCAAGAACGCACTTGACCTTCAAACGGACCCCAATTTTGGGGTCTACTTTTCTGGATCAGTAACAAAAAAATGTAGTACAAAAACACTTTTGATGAGTAACATGCCTTCCATTGTGAGGCTTTTCCCAGAAACAAACATTTTGAATCATTTGGTGTTTGGTTCTTTTTTTCTTTTCTTTTCTTTTCTTTTTTTTTCTTGAGACATAATCTCTGTCACCTTGGCTAGGCAGTGATGACATTATAGCTCACTGCAACGTCAAATTTCCAGGCTGAAGCGATCCTCCTGCCTCAGCCTCCTGAGTAGCTGGGACTACAGGCACACACTACCATGCCCAGATAATTTTTTCTGTTTTTGATAGAGACAGGATGTTGCTCTTGTTTAGGCTGGTCTTTCCTGACCTGAAGCGAATCTCGTGCCTTGGCCTCCCAGAATGCTAGTATTACAGATGTGAGCCACCATGCCTGGCTTGGTATTTGGTTCTTTAGGTAACTTTAAATTATATGCTTTCACTTATTCTTTTTTTTTTTTTTTTTTTTGTGGCAGAGTCTCACTTTCTTGCCTGGGGCGAGTGCCGTGGCGTCAGCCTAGCTCACAGCAACCTCAAACTCCTGGGCTCAAGCGATCCTACTGCCTCAGCCTCCCAAGTAGCTGGGACTACAGGCATGTGCCACCATGCCCGGC
>CAUYSK010066576.1:0-20973 GCA_963575035.1 Avahi laniger
GAAAAAATTAGCCGGGCATGGTGGCGCATGCCTGTAGTCCCAGCTACTCGGGAGGCTGAGGCAGAAGGATTGCTTGAGCCCAGGAGTTTGAGGTTGCTGTGAGCTAGGCTGACGCCACGACACTCTAGCCCAGGCAACACAGTGAAACTCTGTCTCAAAAAAAAAAAAAAATCTGATTTCTCTTAAAATACAGGGGGCCTTACTAAGCCTGCCAAATATAAGCATTAATTTCATTAACAAAGAAAGCATTTGTATGTAACTAAGAAAAGTATATATTAAGGATCCGTGTATGTATGTATTCAAAGAAATGTACATATTTTGGATCTATTCCAAATGTTTAAATAGAATGTCACATTGTATATCAAAATTTAACATCATAGGATATTGACAAAAGAAAATGGTCTGCCTTTATTATTTGTTCTTACCTTTGAATATGTATAATATAATTACATAGGTAGATAGAATTTTGTGATTCACCATGTCTCTTCCCCTCTTGTTGGACTTAGTGGAAAACCTCAGACGAAAAACCATAAAGGTAAGTCTCAGAGGAAACTAGGACTCTTTGCCTCATAAAGTCTCCCTAATACGAATACATTTCCACTCTTACTCATCATGGTTTATTCTATAGAGTTCTATTCCAGCCAGTCTGGTGATGTTATAATGCATTTACTAACTATCCAGAAATAAGAGGTTACACTAGGAATGTTCCCACATATTAAGTTAATGAAAGGGTTGAAAATGTACAGCCCATTGTTCACATTCTTTTCATGGGCTTATCCGTAGGGGCCGACGGAGGACACTGAATTCATAGAATACACAAGAATCTCCAATTTAATGTGATGGATTGTGACTGTCAAACTGTAGTCTCAGAAAAGACATGTTTTCATATAAACCTTGACTCAAAAAATGTGGTATTTCAGTAACTCCAGAATAGAGATATCTTATACAATTACTAAGATAACTGAACAATAACTCTTTTCTTTTTGGGGTCAAACAATCTCAAAAGTTTTAAATTTTTAGTTTGGGTATACAAAGCAATTAAGTATCCCGAGTAGGATGCCCATTAAGAAGCCAATTCTGTAAGTTGAATAACTTTGGTACCCTGCAGGCTAAGATAGGCTGACACAAAGCTGTAAAATGCAGATCTTTATCTAATTCCATTTATTCTAGTAAGAAATAGGATATTTCCTATCCCCCCATCATATTTCAAATCATAGCAGTTTAATAAAAATTAGCAAAAAAACAGGAAAATTGGGAAAGAAAAACTTTGAAAGTTTATGGCTGGTACTGTTAATACAAAAATTAGTCCACATGCTGTCACTATTGACCTGTCATTAACATTACATTTTAATTTAATTATTATGCTTTTTCCTGACTACATTTTATGTTTATTGTAGATAGTCATTGTATCTTATATATGTATTTTTTTTCTCGGAATGTCTGTCCCAGTATTCTACACAAAGAGAATGCTATATGTTGATGTGCCAATTATTAACTGACTGTTAGTGCTGAAAGGAATCTCTCTGACCTCCAGGTAATGCCAGCGGTGGGAGAAGTGGGAGGATGGAAATATGTGAGACTTAGAAGGCTGGTGTCTGCCCTGTGATGTGTGTAACATAGATGAGATTATTTATTTAAAATTCTCAGTAGTATAAAATCATATTTCAGTTTACTTAAAATTAGTAGATTTTCCTCTGCTTTCCAAGGGACACTACTTTATAACATTTTCTTACCTTGAATTTTATGATTTTATAGCCCAGAAAGAACCAGAATATATCAAAATGTATGAAATATCCATTTTTTCTTCCAAAATGAGATGAAATGATCAAAAAATTCTCTAAGTATGATATGAACTTCTCAGTTCTGACTTCTCTGACATTAATATTCACTTAAAATCACACAAATGCATGAGTGGCTGAAGACTAAAACCAAGTTTCATAGCCACAATAGCAGAACAAGAGCTAAATGCATTAATTCTACATTCAGGAAGACTGGCAGCATTTCTTTGAAATACAGAATCTGTAAAATTATAAACCTCAATTTTCTCTGAAATATTCTATGAATAAGTCAGAGCTTCCTACTAAAATTAACACTTGACGTTAGGAAGAGAATAGTATTAACAGGTATTAAGCAGGAACCCAATCCTTGAATGTACTAATATTCACCCTCTGCTATAGACATTAGCCAGAGTTCAAACATTGTATTCAAAATCTGTAGGCTTTACAACCAAGAAAAAAAAAAAGAGATATTTTATGTGCTTAGCCATAGAGCTCTTGCTATAAAATCAAAGCATTGATAAAGATAGTGTGAAATTAATGCTATACATGTAGAGTTTTATAAAGGGTTTTAGTTATTGAATCATTCTAGAGCCAAGAGTTCCATGTGAATAATTTTTTTCAAGGGAGAGCAAGTATCCACATTTCTAATGTTTGTTTAACGACCCAATAGAACTTGGGTAATGAGACAATCGAGGATTGAGGAAGGTACACCATCCATCACGGTGAGTCGAATGCTAGTGACATACTGTTTATTTACAGTGCAAGATAGGAAGACCTGTGCTTACACTGCTGACATAAACAGAACAATAAAAAGCACTTAAAGCCATTTATATTCATTTTGAAATTAAGCCCATGGGGTGATGTCAACATTTCTACTCTTTCTAACAGAGATACAGCATTTATCAACAGCTATATGCCTCGTTGTTCAAACAGTGCACAGCAGGAACTTGGATTTCTACAATTCTTATTTCATTCTAATGGAGAAACAATGAAATTGAAGAAAAAAAGAATTACTAGATCATTTACTTTATCTTCATAGTTATGTCTATGACACACACTGTCTCATTTTTCCCAATCCTGTTTTTGATGGTTTCCAATAACCATTCTCCCAGGACTTTTCTTCATCCCAGTACAACACAATTTAGCTGTCACTGGATCCCTTTTCCTCTTTTTAAGGTTATCTCTCCTTATTCCTAGTAAATTCTGCAGAGTAGAATATTTCTGATCCTTCTCATTGGCAATGACAGAGTTTAGCTATTACTATATACAAATGCATGTTCATATTTAATCTTTTTTATCTTTTTATTTCAAAGTATTAAGGGGGCAGAAATGTTTTTGGTTGTATGGATCACTTTTGTAATGCTTGAGTCACAGCTGTAAGCGTGCCCATCATTAAGATTTCACGTGAAGTCCCATCATACATTATCTGCACATTCTTGCTCTTTTCCTCCTAGTTTTAGTTGCTACTCTTCCATTGACTCACACTTTCAAGAAGATGATTTATAGAATCAGAGGAATAATTTTATCCCACCTATGTGATTTGGCAGTGAAGAAACGTGTATCTAGCTATATTAGCAACATATGTCCGGATGCAAAACCTTACACTAAGGGTAAGGTAAGTCAGAGTGAGGAGGGACCAGGGTTTTTGATTGCTGTTCTTCAACCTAAAGATAAGTTCAATTACATAGACTAGAGGAAAACTCTATTGTAGTTTTCACACTAAGAGATTAGGTTCATGTCTGCTTCATGCTTGCTGCTTTAGCCACAGGACTAAGCGTATTGCTTGGCATGCGGCTGGTAATCCTTTGCCAGAAATATTTTCTTGATAGAAATGTTTTGGTAATATTGAATCACCAAGCGTTAATAATGATAGAAAGATTTCTGACAATTTTACTCCATAAATATTAAGATTCAGCCTATCACATACTCTTCATGGTCTTCATCTCTTTAGTAATATTTTTAATGACATCTACTTTCAAAATATTTTTTCTTTAATTCATGTATAAAATATTGACTTTACTAGTCCATTCTCTACCTACACAACTTTTCTAATAATCCTGTTCTTTATCTTATTTTTCTCTAATAACATTCATACCCAGACCAGTTGGAAAAAAAAACTGATAAATGTGACTGTGTGATGTTTACTATCAAGTTATTTTTAGAGCATTGATGTTATATTCATTGTCTTCTGTACTCATTGATCAAAACAACAATCAAATTTTGTCTTAGGAATATTTAATCTAATAAGTTCTTATTAGTAGAAAATGTTCCCATTTTGCTGTAATTCACATTTCTTACATTTTACCTATATATATATATATATATATATATATATTTTACCCACAATAACCTTAAATATAGACTGTGTTAATATTATAATTCCATCACTGGTCATATTTTCCATTTTGCTTTAAAAACTGTTATATTATCCAAGTCTTCAAACAGATTTCAAATACTTCCTATATAGGTTCACTAATCAGCAAAAATTCAAATATAAAAATCAAACAATAATGTATGTATGTCTTATTGATATGTCTCCTCTGAGCATTTAAAATTAATTTAGGTTTGGCCATTACTAAAAAATTGCAGAAACAAGCCTTTTTATTTGGAAATAAGCCCATATATTTGTCATAAATTTTAAAGATTTGTGTAACAGCGATTTTGCAGGGAAAATTCAGATCTCACAGACCTTTATAGTGGCTGCTATTGACTCATGCATCATTTTACTCAATGATTCATCAAAGATACATTGAACAGGTACCACTTTCCCAGCCCTCATCTAATGTTGGAGAATCAGAGGTAAAGAAAGACATGGTCTCTGAATTCTTAGAGTTAGAACCTACTGTGGTCTTGCATTTCTTTTATCTGTATACTTTGAGTATAGTGTAATGTTTTTGAAAGTTTCCCCCTTCTATTTAGAAAGTCTCAAGTACATTAATATAAATTGAGTATTCTTTGGGATGTTTTGATTTTAATAGGATGTATAAGAAATTTCACATTTTCAACTATCATAATATGATTAAATGATATTTTGTCAAAGAGTGACATGATAATCTGCTAAAAAGTGGTAAATCTTTATCTGCTTTGTCAAAGATCATTTGGTTGTAAGTATATGGCTTTATTTCTGGGTTCTCTATTGTGTTCCGTTGGTCTGTATGTCTACTTTTATAACAGTACCACGGTGTTTTGGTTACTACAGCCTTTTAGTATAATTTGAAGTTGGGTCACACGATGCCTCAAGATTGTTCTTTTGCTTAGGGTTGATTTGGCTATTTGAACTCCTTTTTGATCCATATGAAATTAGGATTTTTTTTTTAATTCTGTGAAAAATGACATTAGTATTTTGATGGGAATTGCACTGAATCTATAAATCACTTTGGGCAGTATGGATATTTTAACAATATTTATTCCTCCAATCAAAGAGCATGAATGTTTCTCTGTGTCATCTACAATTTATTTCATCAGTGTTTGTAGTTCTCATTGTAGAGATCTTTCACCTCCTTGTTTAAGTATATTTCTAGCGATTTTTTTTTGCAGCTGTCATTTATGATATTAAGTTCTTGATGTGATTCTCGGTTTGGTTGTTATTAGTGTACAGATATGCTACTGATTTATGTGCATTAATGTTGTAATCTGAGATTTTATTGAATTTATTTATCAATTCAAGGGGGCTTTTGGAGAAGACTTCAGAGTTTTCTAGCTATAAGATTATATCACTGGCAAACATGGGTAGTTTCACCTCCTCTTTTTCAATGTAAGTGCCCTTTCTTTCTTTCTCTTACCTGATTGCTCTGGCTAGGACTTCCACTACTATGTTGAATAGAAGTGATGAAAATAGACATGCTTGTCTCGTTCCAGTTTTTAGTGGGAATGCTTTGAACTTTTCTCCATTCAGGATGATGTTTGCTGTGGGTTTCTTAAATATGGCTTTTATAAGCTGACAAAAACATACACTGGGGAAAGGAGGTCCTATTCAATAAATGGTGCTGTGAAAATTGGGCAGCCACATGCAGAAGAATGAAATTGGATCTCTATCTCTCACCATATACAAAAATTAATTCAAAATGGACTAAAGACTTAAATGTAAGACCTGAAACCACAAAAATTATAGAAGAAAACTTAACAAAAACTCTTCTGGACATTGGCCTCAGCAAAGAATTTATAACTAAGACCCCAAAAGCAAATACAACATAAGCAAAAATAAATAAATGGTACTTAATTAAACTAAAAAGCTTCTTCCCAGTGAAAGAAATAACAATGGAGTAAATAGACAACTTACAGAATGGTAGAAAATATTCACAAACTATATATCTGAAAGGACCAATCCAGAATCTACAAGGAACTCAAACAAATCAGCAAGAAAAAAAAAATAAACAGCCCCCTTAAAAAGTGGGCAAACAACATAAACAGACATTTTTGAAAAGAAAGTACACGAATGGTCAGGAAATGTATGAGAAAATGTTCAACATCACTAATCATCAGAAAAATGCAAATTAAAACAAGTAGATACCATCTTACCCTTGTCAGAATGGCCCTTATTAAAAAGTAAAAAAAGAAAAACAGTAGATGTTGGCATGGATGCAGTGAAAAGGGAACATTTATACACTGTCATTGAGAATGTAAATTACTACAACCTCTATGGAAAGCAATATGAAGATTCCTCAAAAAACTAAAAGTAGGCCTACCATTCAATCCAGCAATCCCAGTACTGAGTATCTAGCCAAAGGAAAAAAAGTCATTATACCAAAAAGACACCTGCCTGGGAGGCCAAGGTGGGCAGATTGTTTGAGCTCAAGAGTTCGAGACCAGCCTGAGCAAAAGTGAGGCCCCATCTCTACTAAAAATGGAAAGAAATTAATCGGACAACTGAAAAACTATATAGAAAAAATTATCCAAGCATGGTGGTACATGCCTGTAGTCCCAGCTCCTAGAGAGGCTGAGGCAGGAGGATTGCTTGAGCCCAGGAGTTTGAAGTTGCTGTGAGCTAGGTTGACACCATGGCACTCTAGCCTGGACAAAAGAGTAAGACTCTGTCTCAAAAAAAAAAAAAAAAAAAAGACCCCTGCACTCACATATTTATCACAGCACAATTCACAATTGGCAAAGATATAAAATCAACCTAAGTGTCCATCAACAGTTGAGTGAATAAAGAAAATATGGTGTGTGTGTGTATTATGGGATACTGCTCAATGATAAGAAAGAATAAAATAATGTCTTTTGCAGCAACTTGGATGAAACTGGAGAACATTATCCTAGGTGAAGTATCTCAGGAATGGAAAAACAGATACCACATGTTCTCATTTATAAATGGGAGCTAAACAATGGCTATACATGGTCATACAGAGTAGTATAATAGACACTGGAGACTCAGAAGATGGAATGTTGGGAAGGGCGTGAAGGATCAAAAATTACCTATTAGGTACAATGTATACTCAGGTGACAGGTACACTAAAAGGCCTGATTTCACTATTGTACAATTCATCCATGTAACAAAAAAAACACTTGTACCCCCTGAATCTAATGAAATTTTAAAAAGTGGTAAACCTTAATTTCACCTATAGTAAAGTGTGATAAAATCTTGTTTCATATGTTTTTTCAGACTTTTATAGCATATTGAATTTTTTTTTATTTCAGGATATTATTGGGGTACAAACATTTTGGTTACAAGTAATGCCTTTGCCTCGCCCAAGCCAGGGCTAGAGGCATGTCTTTCCCCTATACAGTGCACACCACGTCTATTAGTTGCGAGCTTACCCACATCCATCCCCCACCTGACCCACACCCGATGAATATTACTACCATGTGAGCACCTTAGTGTTGATCATTTAGTACCAATTTGATGGGTAGTACATGTGATTCTTATTTTTCCATTCTTGTGATACCTCACTTTGGAACATGGGCTCAAGCTCTATCCAGGACAATATAAGAGGTGCTAGATCACCACTGTTTTTTTGTAATTGAGTAGTATTCCATAGTATACATATACCACATTTTATTAATCCACTCATGTATTGATGGGCACTTGGATTGTTTCCACATCTTTGCAATTATGAATTGTACTGCCATAAGGATTTGAGTGCAGATGTCTTTATTATATAACGTCTTTTTTTCCTTAGGGTAGATGCCTAGTAGTGGGATTGATGGATCAAATGGTATTTCCCTTTTTAGCTCTTTGAGGTATCATCCAAATTATTTTCGACAAATCAGTGGTATTCATATACGCCAATAACAGTCAACCCATAAATCAAATCAAAGATACAACACCTTTCACAATAGCTTCAAAGAAAATTAAATATCTAGGAATATATTTAATGAAGGAGGTGAGAGACATATATAGGGTGAACTACGAAATGCTCAGAAAAGAAATTATAGAAGATATAAACAGATGGAAAAATGTACCATGTTCATGGATTGGCAGAATTAGTATTGTTAAAATGTCCATACTACCTAAAGTGATCTACAGAATTAATGCAATTCCTGTCAAAGTACCATTATGATTCTTTACAGATCTAGAAAAAATAATCCTACACTTTGTATGGAACCAGGAAAGACCTTGTATAGCCAAAGCAATCTTAAGCAAAAAGAACAAACTGGGAGGTACCAGTCTACCAGACTTCAAGCTTTACTACAAGGCTGTAGTAACCAAAATAGTATGGTACTGGCACAAGAACAGAGACATAGACCTTTGGGACAGAACTGAGAACCCAGATATGAAACCATCTGCATATAGTCATCTAATCTTTGACAAAGCATATTGCATTTTTAAAATATATATATATATTTTTTTTCCTGTGTAAAATTTATATCCCTAAATGGTGGCAAATACTTACTTATAAAACTCAAAATGGGCAATTACTGGAAAATTTTTCAAACAGAACCCTCAGCAAAAACTCCAGGTCTGGTATAATAATGAGAGGAAAAACTTGATGTACATACTAAATCCATGAGAAACTGTGACAGAGATTACTACATGCTCACCAAAATTAATTTCTCTTCATCCTTGGCAGGTAACTAGATTGCATTTTTCAGCCTTCACTGCAGTTAGATCTCAACATGTGCCTGTGTTTATACAAAGAAATACGAGCTGAAGTGAAATGTACTACTTTCAGCCCCAGCTTGAAAAATCTCCTCCAATGTCTCCATGCTCTTTCTTCTTACTACAGACTGTAATAGGGACTTGCATTATGTTCTTAAAGTCCACTACTTCAAAATGGCAGCAATAGGCAGTTAAACAGACATAGGATGCTAAAATGCTGAATAACTCTTGTTCTTTAGCTAAATATTTGTTTAAACTGTTGTTTGCTAAACTTTGAAGACCAAAGTTCTACCAAAATTGTAGCTCAGGAGGAAGAGGTTGAAAAAAAGATAGGATTAGTTAATACTGGTTGTTACTTGATACATTTGCCTGAATAGATGTATTTGAGAAATAATGAGCTTGGGAAAAATCTGACCAGTTTGCAGGCAGACATTAAGGGTTTTCACAGTGTTGGAGGGGCCAACTTCTTCAAAACCACTAACATGAGAAATAGAATTGAAAAAAGTTTTTAGTGCAAAGTCACAATATGCTTTCTCAATTATAAAAGGAACTCAGCCCGGCAAAAAATAAATAAATAAATAAATAAATAAAATCAAGGATGTTGCCTTCCCACCAAAACCTGTTGTTCATATGGCAGCTACTAATTTATTGAAAGAAATAGACATGGAATCCAGGGGGAAAAAAGACGCACACACACACACACACACACATACACACACACACTCACACGTAGAAGCCCACAAGTATGGTTACTAGCACTAAACTAGAAACAAATTAGCACTTTAATAAGTTTCTAGAGGAAATCCTATTAAGAAAGAACTATGAGATTAGCCAAAAATAAAAACAAACCTGAATGTAAAACAACCTGTGGGCTCCCAATTTTGTCTGATCAAGAAGTAGGTTTTAATTTTCAAGGAACCTTTCCATATTGTTTTCCCTACCAGCTGCATCATTTACATTCTCACAAAAGAAATCATTGCCAAGACCAATGTCTACAATTTTTCTCCTATATCTTTTTTCTAGAATTTTTACAGTTTCATGTCTTACATTTATGTCCTTATTTTGAGTTGATTTTTTTGTATGGTGTAAAATAGAGGTCCAATTTCATTCTTTTGCATGTGGCAAAAGAATTTTGCAGTTTTCCTAACACCATTTGTTGAAGAGACTGTCCTTTCCCTTTTGTGTACTCTTTGGCACGCTTGCCAAAGATTAGTTGACTTTGTAAGTGTAAAGTTTATTTTTGGACTCTCTATTCTGTTCTATTGGGTTATATGTTGCTATATAACACAGCAATCCCACTTCTGAGTCTATATCCCAAATAATTGAAATGAAGATCTCAAAGAGATATGTGCACTCCCATGTTCGTTGCTGCATTATTTACACCAGCCAAGATATGAAAACAACTTGCATGTCCAACAATAGACGAATGGATACAGAACATGAGGCATATACATACACTGGAATAATATTCGGCCTTTATAAAAAAGTAAATCCTGTCATTTGTGACATCGATGAACCTGAATGACATTGTACTAAGTGACATAAGCCAGTCACAGAAGGACTAACACTGCATGATTCCACTTATATGAGGCATCTAAGATAGTCAGACTCACAGAAACAGAGAATAGAAAGGTGGTTGCTGGGGCTGGAGGGAGAAAGAAATGGAGAATTGTTACTCAATGGGTATAAAATTTCAGTTATGCAAAATTAATAAGTTCTAGATATCTATTTTATAACTTAAGGCCTATAATCAACAATATCATATTGCACTCTTAAAAATTTAAGAGAGTAGATCTCGTGTTAATTTTTCTTACAACCAAAACGACAAACAGAAAAAAACAAAAAAACACAAAGGAATACAAAGAAAATTTTATAAATAATGAATATGTTTATTGCTTGATTGTGGGATGGTATCACGGGTATGTATATATTCAGACTTATCAAATTGTATGTATGAAAAGTGAAGTTAAGTATGTGAAGCTCCTCAGCATGTTCCTTTGCTAATTTAGCCATTCCACATGTTTGCATATTTCAAAATAACATCGTACACAATAAATATATACAATTTTTTGCCAATTTAAAAATTTAAAACAAATTTTAGAAATTGCAGTTTTTGTGTATCAATTGTACTATAAAAAACTGTTAAAAAATGGACTTTAGAGTTATGAAGCTTCCCAAGAGAATAACACTCCCCAATGCCCCTTCGAAAGTGTCTGTGGAAGAAAATATACAAGGAAGATCCACCAAGAGGGCAGCAACAGACTTCACAGAGATCAAGGAACAAGCATTCCTTCCAGAATGCAGACTCAAGATCTAATCATGAAATTTTCTACACTACCATTGTAGAAAGGTCTTAAAAATTCCTTCCCAGAAGGATTCCATTATTGCTCTGTGAAGGGCCTGCCATGAGCTTCCCATTCATCCATTCTCAGAATGAGTGTTTATTACGGTTATTATGTACTGCTTTGCTAGTGCATGCTATCTTTTAGTTCATAGGAATTAAAACACAAGAACACACAACTGGTCTTGATCAACAGAGCTGAGCATCTTCCAGATATTCTGAATGACTTTGAAATGAGTACACTGATGGAATGGGGTTTGGGTTTGTCTCAGTTGGAGAAAGAAAGAGTCTGCTTTAAATATAGAGAAAAGTCTACAAATTAATGTATTATGAATAGAGGGATAAGCTGTAGCAGGAACTGCCTGCTGTTCATAAAATAAAATAACAGCAAAAAACTACATTCTCTTCTTTGAGAGCACAAAGTTAGATAACATTTTTCAGCATTTCTTCTATTACAGTGTGTCCATGTGATGGAGTGCAAGTGCTATGTGCTATTTCCAGGCCCAGCCAATGCAAACATCCCAAATCTTTACCCATTACAGTTCCCTGGGATGAGATAACTGTGCTGTCCTTGAATACCTCATCAGAGCTTTTATCAACATGAGTCCCTGTGTGACAGCATAGAATAGAGCTGTTCCTGCCACCAGGTAATACTTTCCTTGAACCATTATGTGAGAAATAAATAAATTTATCTTATTTAGGGATTTTCAGTGAAAAAAGCTAACATTATCCTAAATCAAAAGCTAAATTTCAAAGTGCAACTTTCAGAACCATTCATTTATAGACTTATCAATGTTCAATACATTATGTTTTCTCCTCTAAAGTATACTATTGGATGAAACAACATAATCTGCTTGTATTCTTTCAGGTTCTTCAAATTTTGTACTTAGCCTTTTTATTGTTAATGGTTTGCATAAGAGGTATATCAGATAATAGCATGTGCTAGCTATTAAGTGGTCTGTTAACTATCAGGTCACTTTTTTTATTATATAGATTTGGAAATTGAGGCACGAATAGGAAAAATGAAAACCTGCCTCTCAATCACATTTTAGAAGTGTTGGACCCAGGATTTAAGCCCAGGCAATCGGACTGCAGAAGTTATACTCATAGCCATTGCATGGGGCCATGGTTATGAGAAAATGCAAAACTGCTGTGCCAATTGCGGTCCTCACTGTGGTGGCCAAACAGCCTTATGTGTTGTGCTACTAACATTGTTAGCACAGATTGCTATGATTTGAGAAATACAGATTAGATTTAGAGAAATTTACATTACGGAATTCCTTTTTTTAGAAAAGAACCAAAGAAGAATCCCCATAAACAAAGAGCTCTCTCAGCGATTTTTAAGCAGAGTTTACTCCACAGAAATGTGAAGATTCACACATTTATTGGATGAAAGTAAAGAGTAGTACTTAATCTTCTCTACCCTAAATATATAATTTGTGGAGGCAAAGTTTGAAATTTTTAAAATATTTTCATGGAATTAAAACACTATTTCCTTCTAGTAAAAGGAAACTGTCTCCAGAGCTCATAAAAATAGTACTGTTTCTGGCCTTGAGTTTTCTCATAAAATATCTTGCATTAGTGCCATGTGTTGGTGTAAGTTCCTTCTGTCAGAATTGTATAACAACATAGTTTGTGGACTTTCTTACTTACTTTGGATTCATAAGCAATTTTCTCTTCCCATATCACAGTAAGTTCTATTTCTATGTGTATGCCCTTTCTCATTTATTTAGAGTAGCCCCCCTTATACTTGAGAGATATGTTCCATCCACCCCTAGCGGATGCCTGAAACCTCAGATAGTATCAAACTCAATTGCCATCAAGCAGAACATGTTTCTGTTTATGTCTTCCACCCACGTATTTAATGCCTTTTTCACCTTGACTAAGCACTTAATCATGCACTGTGATCGTAACTTTTGCAGTTTCAAGTAAGACAGAAAATCTAGCACCAATTTCTTTTTCCTTCTTCACATTTTCACAAATAGAAGATTTATTCTTACTAGATCTTGGCAACTTCCACAAACATTTTTTTCTTTTCTTATTAAGTCAAGAAGTTTTACTTTTTCGCTTAAAAGAAGCACTTTATTAATACAACTCTCTTTTTGACATATGTGAATTGCCAGCATCACTATTTTCATTTTGGGGCCATTATTAAGAAAAATAAGGGTTAACTGAACACAAGCACTGTGTTCAAGTAACCAAGAGGGTTATTATGTGACAAATGGATGGGGAGTGAGTGCAGCGTAGATACACCGAGCAAAGGGATGATTCACGTCCTGGGCGAGGAATGAGATTTCGTCACAAAACTCAAAATGGCATGCAATTTAAAACTTATGAATTGTCTGTTTCTGGAATTTTCCATTAAATTCATCCAGATCATGTTTGACTGTGGGTAATGGAAACTTAAAAAAGCAAAGCTGTGGATAAGGGGGCACTACTTCTTAGGTCATTAAATATGAAATGTCTGATTTCAAATCAAAAGTGTAGTTTATTATATCTACAACGAGAAGCAGTACAATTCATCAAAGTATGCACCTAAACAATCAGCAGTTTTGCCATCTTGACAGTAGCTTGTTTATGCTAGCAGCAAAGAAGCCTGGAGTGCGAGTGGCGATGCAATCATGAAAGGCGTTTCCCACAGCTTGCTAAGAATTGAATATTTTTCCTTGCAAGAAGTGGTCCAAAGGCTGGAAGAAGTGGTAATCAGTGGGTGCAAGGTCTGGTGAATACACTGGATGACAGAGAGTTTCCAAGCACAGCTGCTGTAGTTTAAGCAGCATTGTTTGTGGGACATGTAGTCGAGCATTGTCTTGCAAGATTGGCCTGTCTCTATTGACCAATCTCGGCTGCTTACTGATAAGCATCCTCATCTTTTCATCCAACTGGTTTCAGTAGACATTTGCTGTAATCGATTTACCAGGTTTCATGAAGCTGTAGAGGATAATACCAGCGCTGGACCACCAAACAGACACCATTAACTTTTTTTTTTTATTTCAACATATTATAGGAGTACAGATGTTTAGGTTATGTATGTTGCCCTTGCTCCCCCTCTCCCCCAAGTCCGAGTTTCAAATATGTCTATTCTTCGGACCATTAACTTTTTTTGATGAATATTCCGTTTTGGACTATGTTTTGGCACTTCATCTTGATGCAATCATTGTGCCAAATACACCATTTTCAAAAGAAAACCCATTTTTAATCACATGTCACAATATGGTGTAGAAATGGTTTGCCTTTATGTCTTGACACCAGAGAAAGGCAAGCTTCCAGACGATTTCTCTTCTGACACCTGTTTAATTCATGTGGAACCCATCTATCCAGCTTGTTTACCTTGCCAATTTGTTTTAAATGGTCCAATATTGTTGGAACGGTAACATCAAACCTTGTCGCTAATTCAGGCATAGGTTGGGATGGATTCGCTTCCACTATGGCTTTCAACTCATCATTATCCACCTTGGTCTCAGTTGCCCACATGGCTCATTTTCAAGATTAAAATCACTGGAATGGAACTTCTCAAACCCTCAACTTACTGTGCATTCATTATCCACATCCTTCCCAAACACTTCGTTGATATTTCGAGCTCTCTGCTCTGCATTGGTTTCATGAAGGAACTCATATATGAAAATAACATAAATTTTTGACTTATCCATGGTTTCACAAAAATTGTTCTAAAAAAAAATTTGAAAGATAATCACAAGCCAAACCATGCATTTGAAAGACTGAGGATGTACCTTCTCAATAAAAATAAAACAAGAAATGTCAAAGTGAAATGTCAGAGATATCAACTGTCTAACTTAATATTTAAGAAAATCAGACATTTCATACTTAATAACTACAAACAGGACGTTATTTTCTACCTCTTTGCTATACCTCTATTTACAGCTCCTTAACTCTCTATATGATCAGATTTTGAGACTCTGGTTTAGCACCCTAATGTCATAGAAAAGTCAAGGTCCTGTAAGTGAAGCAAATTGTGTTCTAAAGTGTTGCTACTCATCACTCTTGTGACATCAACCATACAATACCATTGGGTGAACTTTAAGATTAATTCCTATATAAAAATATACAATTAAACTATTTAGGGTCTCAATATATTTTCAAGAAAATCCAAAAAAATTTAACAAAAATGAAAGATACCTTTTTAGGGCATTGTTCTTTTTGTTCCTTTAGCCATGTGATTAAAATGAACGATTTTTGTATGTTTGTTTATTGTGAAATCTCCTCTCTGCACACAGAAATTGGTTTTGAGAGTAGAGACTTGGTCCAATATATCCAGTATATCACTCTACTCCTGGTCACTGTCACTTTAAGGATGAGTGATGACCCAGATTGGCCGGAGATCTTCCCAGATATTTTGCAAATTTGGGCTGGGGTCCTCCTGATGCTGAAAAGATGTGAGCTTATTGCTTTTTTCAGATAGCCTCATTAGAAAGCTAGTCTCAGAGCCTAAAGCTAACTCACAGAGAGAAAGAGTGATAAGAAACTAGAATCTCTGATCTTGTGGCCCGTGAGACTTCTGGTCTATGAATCAAATTCCCTTTTTCTCCAAGTTGAGTTAGATTTCTATCATTTATAGCCAAGTGAATGCCAACTAATAAAAATTCCATAGAGTTGCACACTTAGTTGTTTTGTACTTAATTTATTTGTTGTATTTTTTTTTAATTTGAGCTGCATATGTTAAGCTCCTCAGGGTACTTATTCTAACATATTTAATCTCTTCTAAGGAACCTAGCATTTTGTCTACTTTATGTCTCCTTTATTTTTTGTGTGTCAAGACATCATTATCTTATAGTACATGCTAAGTGCTATATATCTTTCTTCTTCCTTTTTTTTTTAGTCAAAATCTAATTAACAATGCTTTAAACTGCACAAATGATTGTCAGGTTTATGTACACAAAATTTATCCAATAAGTATAATATATTTTCTATTATCAATTATTTGGCTAATGTTTTATTTTATTTATTGCAACAGTTGTGTTTATGGTTGAACATTTAAAAGTTCAATAGGCTTAAAATACTTCATAGCATATATTCTATATAGCAACATCACTTGAAAATACTATTGCATTCTGTATTTTTTCATTTTCTCTCAATTTCAGAAAATTTTTGAAATTACATTATTTATGTATATATGTGTGTATATTATATATATCGTATTTTAAATGTTTGTAATTTTCTTATTCAAATTTAAGTTTTCATTCATTACATTTAGAAAATGAATTTTTTATTTGAATTAAAACTTTGTTATAAGTTATTGAATTTTATTGCTAAAGAAGTTGCAGATATTCAGTATGGGTAATTAATATCATAAAAATTCTACTCAAAATCTTACTCAAGAATGCCACATGTATAATATATGTATAATTGCATGTGTGCTGTTTAAATTTAGGAGGGAGCCCTCCATTTAATGAAATGTAATTGTCACATAATGAGTGCCAAGTAAAATTTGACAGGCCATAATGAATAGCGGCACTCACTTTGCACAGAAATTATATGCTTAGCCACATATTTATTATAGGTCAGTTATTTTTACATTTGAACTCTCATGTTTAATCTATCACCAATACTAAGATCACAGAGGGATAGATTTGATTTTTCTTTTCTATGTTTTATTAAAGAAAGAATTGAAGCAATTTTACACATACTATTAGCCTTGGTTATACATTTGTACAATCTTCTCTTTGAAGCTGAAACTTGTGTCTATACCTCAGATGACAGAATGAGTCTATGCCCATATGATCTTATTAAAATTAGTTGCAGAAAGTAGACAGGTAGATCTAGGTAATTAGACATACATGTATTGTAATCCTACAAAATACATATTTTAGATACAATTTAGAGAATCCTCTTTAGGAAATATATATGTTTCATATTCCATATATATGTTCATATATATGATATATATTTCATATTTCACATTTATGTTGATATATATATCATATATATGAGTTTCATATATATATGAAACTACAAATACAATTAAGTAACAGGACCTTGGAAGAAGCCCTTGCAAGTATGGGTCCATGAAATTTGAGCTTTATTAGCATACTGTTAAAGTTTTCTCTGGATTGAAACCATTGTTGTCTTTCATGTTAGCTATGAATACTCAAACAATTTTATGAATACCTTGAGTTTCCAAGAGTAACATCTGGACCATCCTCTCAGGTGAGTTAAAGGTGAAATAGGCCAGTAAGAATATGCACACACTTTGTAAATCCTGAAAATGATGTTTAGTAATCACATTTGGCCATGTCTTAAGGCAGCCATATATCAATTTTGTATTGTTGTCCCTTGTAATTTCATTTCATGTGACCTTTTAAACAACAGAATAAAATGGGAGGGAAGAAGAGGAGAAAGTTTAGAAAAATTATATGTTTGGTCATGTTAACTTTAATGGACAAATTTTATGGAAAGTTCTATGATTAAGCCTCTTGTATTAACATTAAATGTTTAGAAATTCTATGAATAAATGTGCGCCAATTCGCTTCCATCTTTATGACGGTACAATTGATCAAAGCAGCAACAGAGGGTATACCATATGGTTTTTAGAGTCTGAGAGAGTTGAATTTGAATTCAAATTCTGCTAAAGACTTGCTGTGTATTCTCTCTGAGTTCATTTTCTATATCTATAAAATGAGAATAAAATATTATAATGATTGTCTATAGGGAGCAATGAAAGAGGGGAATACAGTTAAAGGGAATAAATAAAAACATTAAACAAGAGAAGTATCTTATAGACCAATGACAGTAACATGCATTGAATATAATTAATCCAATCCTCTGTACTTGAAGATAAAATAAGTAGAAAATACATAAATATAAAATAAAATAAAAGTCTCATGGACTATCAGATTTTTTAGTGAAAAGGCTTATTGTAGCTAAGGCTGCTGTAGCAAAATATCACAGAATGAATGGCTTAAACAACAAATATTTATTTCTCACAGATCTGGAGACTGGGAAGTCCAAAATCAAGGTGTGAGTAGATTTGGTTCTTAATAAGAGGCCTGTTATTGGCTTATAGAAGGTCACCAATTTGCTGTGTGCTCATATGACCTCTTCTTTGGGGTATATAGCTGCTGTCCCCAGCCCCCAAGGGCCACAGCCCGGTACTGGGTGCACATCACTGCCTGAGCTCCACACCACCCTCCCCCAACCCATTGTCTTCCATGAAACTGGTCCCTGGTGCCAAAAAGATTGAGGGCCACTGGCAAAGATCCCTGGCTTCTTCTTTTAAGGCCCCTAATCTCATCATCAGGATCCCACCTTCATTCCTAATCAAAACCTAATTACCTCTGAATGGCTTCACCTCCAAATACCATCACATTCCCTGATGTTAGAGCTTTAACACACGAATTAGGCTAGTCTAGTTATAATGCCACTTATTTTTATGACTGTGTATTCTGGAAACCATCTGGCCCTACTTTCCTACTAGGCCACCGTGGGGTCATACCTGACTTTATCAGTCAACCACGAGAGCACTATAAGAAGAAGAAAACTCCAATAAGATAGAATATCAGCACAAAGAAGCAGGTAAAATAAATACGAAGGGGAAAATTGAAGCACTATCTGCTGCAAACGCAAAGCAACATGGTATTTGATAGGTGTGGGGAAGAGAAAATCAAGGAGCAGGATATCTTAAGATCAATGTTTCATGACTCTGAAATCATGGCAATGTTTGCCTCCTGGTTTATTTCATAAAACCACAATGGACTCTGATCTCCTGCAGTTACTTCTGAAAGCATGAACCAAGAAAAATGCACACCACATAAGTAAATGAATTATTGCCTCCCCTTATTATGAAACCAATGTCACAGGCATCAGTTATACCTGTTAATTCATAAATCCAGTTCTATTTCACTTTTACATCCTTTTTAATATCCTTTAGTTTATCGTCTTTACATTTCATTTTCTGAGAATGCTAATTTGGCTGGAGTAGTAATCAGGACCCCAGCTGGAAAGACACTCTCAAATTAGTATAAATCAAGAAAGATTTAATAAAATGACTAATTACGAAGGAGTAGAAACTACGAAAGATAGTGTAGTCCCTGGAACTAATGACAGGAATTGTTAAAATTACTAGGCCTAAAGGAATGGGAAAAGCAAGAAGTCATCACAATTTGGAAAGAAAGTGTTGAGTAGACCAAGCTACCTTCAGAGGAGCAGTGACATTTAGGTAAGGAACATAGTTAGTCTGATGCACCTCGCTGGAGGGAGCTGGCTTCCCTCACTCTCTTCCCTTCCTCCAATATCATCATTGGCTTGAGGTTAAGGGAATCTGTTGACACAGGCCATACAGATGAGCCTCTTAAGCAGAAAGCCACAAGGAAAACAATGGAAAATAGACATGAAGGAACAAACAAGGTATCCAGCCAGCTGATTAAACTCAACCAATAAGATGCTATAATTTATTAAAATAAAATGCATTGTTTGCCAAAGTAATACATGCACATGATTAAATAATCAAATAATACAAAAGGGCTTATAGTAAAAATCAACAGTCCTTTGCCCAATCGTCCCATCTCTAAGCCTAGTCTCTGAAAGTATCATTTTAAGCCACTCGAGGCTTCGGCTCTTCTAACATTTGAATAATATGAGCATTTTGAATAATATTCTCACAATTCTGTTTCTTGATTTATCAACTATAAAATTGTCTGCCAACTTTCTGTTACAAAAGATGAAGATTTAGCTCACTTAAGCCAATACTCTTTCCTTTGCCCTTCCCAACTGTTATTATTTTTAGCTCTAAAAGTTAATATTGCATATTTAACAGAAAACTGGTCTTGTTCAAGATGCTATTTTTTTTAATTATAAAGAAAGCTTACTTGATTTGATGAAATAGTTGATTAAGAAAATGTGTCTTCTGGAAACATCCATGAAGAAATTTATTTCACTCTCTCATGAGCAAATATATTTTATTACAGTCAGGTTAATTGAGATAGAATTTATATGCAGAAAAATTAACAATATTTGTCATAAAGTTCTATGAGTTTTGATAAATGCTTACAAATGAAGATGTGGAGTATTTTCATTACTCTTAAAAAGTTCCCTTGTGCCCATTATAGCCAAAGCTCTTCCTCTACCTCCAACCCTTGGCAACTACTAACCTCACTTCTATCCCTATACCTTTGCCTTTTCTAGAATGGCATATAAATGGAATCATATAATATTTAGCTTTTTGTGTCTAGTTTCTTCCCTTGACACAAAGCTTTTAAGAGTTTCCATGCTGTCGCATATGTCACTAGCAAATTTCTTGTTAACATTGTATGGATGCCCCACATTTTTAATATCTTTTCAGCAGTTGAATATGCTAAGATTTTTTATTTTAAGAGAGGAAAAAGATGTTTGTGGTATAAATGTGTAATATAATATTACACATAGCTCTGATCAGCAGTTATTTTATCATCTTTATGAAAGTTTTTTCTGTTTTTCAAATTATCTTCATTAATGTATTAATATATTTTTTAAATCAGGTCATTATTTATAATTTTTAAAGGGAGTAGACATACTTTTAAAAATTTCATTAAAAGACAAAATTTCACAAAACTCCAACACTATCTGTGAAATAAAAACATTAATTCTAAAAGTTTTAAAGGCAGAGACCCTTTTAAAAAATATAATAAATTTTATACAAACAATATAAAAAATTTTGTAAGACTCAGGTATAAACCATTTGATGAAAGTATATTAAATCTCAATTTAATTAAAATTATCTTTAAAAAAGAATGGGCTAGATGAGCAGTAGTATGAAGCAGAGGAGGGTCAAACAGAGGGAGACTTTAAAAAGAGTGAGAAAGAGGCATAGATCTCGGTCTGCTACA
>CAUYSK010066577.1:0-56088 GCA_963575035.1 Avahi laniger
GGTGCCGACCTTCTACGCCATGGCCACCCACGCAGCCTGTGTCTTCCCTGCTGAGGACTGGCTCACTCCAGCCACACTGCCTGGTCCTGGGGATCCAGTCCTGGATGGAGAAGCCCACAGCTCCTCTTAAGAGGGAGATATATCCACCATTTACCTAGACAGGAGACAGCTAAGCCTGTCAGTGGATCAGATGAAGCTTGAGCTGGGGGCTCCTTGATCCTATTCAGCAGAGGATGCAGATCTGTGAGCAGAACAAAGACCTTCCACTTCTCAGATTCTTCCAGATGACAATCAGCAACAATTTTGAACACAGCGTGAATAAATGACAGGAACTGGGGTGGTGCTAATAAAGAAACTTGAACAGTATACTCAGAATGGTGAACTCTGGGTTTCTTTGAGGGCTGAAATTCCTGACAAATTTATATTTCATGTTAGACATTTCATGCCTTTTAGATGTTTTATGAGAGTCATGTAATCACAATTAGAAAAATATTAGGGTATAATCATTCATATGTGTTTATATAATGTAAAGTATGGCAAAATGAATGTATATTGATATCTTCCCCCTTTGATTCAGAAAAGGATTTAGACTTTCACTCTCCCAGCCCAAATCAATGGAGGATTGATACCTACTAACATTTAATAGCATTCCCTATGGAGACTGAGCAAGAGTGAGACCTCATCTCTACTATAATTAGAAAGAAATTAATTGGACAACTAAAAATATATAGAAAAAATTAGCCGGGCATGGTGGCACATGCCTGTAGTACCAGCTACTCGAGAGGTTGAGGCAGGGGGATCGCTTGAGCCCAGGAGTTTGAGGTTGCTGTGAGCTAGGCTGACACCACGGAACTCTAGCCGGGGCAACACAGTGAGACTCTGTCTCAAAAAAAAAAAGAAGTGCTATGAGACCATAAAGATGTGCAATGCTAGAAAATGGCAAAGGCAGATCTATTTAGAAAATGTGTTTAGAGAAAACAATTCGGACATGGTGATATTTTATTTAACTGAGATTTGGAGGATGAAAAGAAGCAGGCCTTGTGAAGACCCACAGAAAATGCAGTCCCAGCAGATGGAACAGCAAGAAAGGGCACCAAGTAGGACTGTCCTTAGCTTGATCTAGGAACAGAAAGCAGAGCATTTTGGCTGAACAGAGACTGTGACTCAAATGCCTCTTAGGGCCAGTGAGGTTAGATAAATGAGTTAAAGAGAATGGTGTCTTTAGTTGTTTTTTTCACTCAGATACACTTTGCTTGCACATTAATGGAATCTTAATTATATTCTTCCCACAGGGACACTCTGTGATTACATATTAAACACATTTCACTAAGAGAAAGAAATATGTTCTGTCCTAATGTCTGTGATACACACCGGTCCTTTGGGTCTATCTTTTGTTTTCTCCTTCAACTTGCAGTACTGGCAACAGCAGAGGAAGCTCAATGATGAATGACAAATGGTAGTCTCAAGGTAACAAGATGGTCAGAGCTGTCTGGTGAATTGAAAGTACACATCTGACGTAAAGATCAGAGTCTCTGCCCAACCCAGTGATTTTACCATGAATGAAGGAGGGCCCAGATTAGGTTGAGGTTGATTTTTAAAGAGGATCTTAGATCTAGATATTTATATGTAATCCCCACATTTTCCAATTTTGACAAACAGTTTAGATTGGTAATAAAAAACACCACAGTGATTACTATCGAGACTAAACAGTACTCCTTTCCCCTGTCAAGAACTGTGAAGAGCCTAAGATTTGACTGTACTTGCAGTCTGACAAGTCATTCTTCTAAAATTTCACTACTGCTGGAAAAAGTTGTGAGACTCCTGTGTTAGAGACAGAGGACAGTCTATTACTCACGTCATAGCAGTGTCCGGAGTATCAGCATCTGTGTCAGTTCCGCCAGCCGCATTTCCCACAGATCAGTGCAAAGAGGCCCAGCTGCATATATAATGGACTGTGTCACAGGAAGGGAACCTCAGTGTAAGACATCTACATTTTTTATAATGGAAGGAAAACCAGTCTGCCATTTTGATCTGGGTGTATATGTCATCTTTATCTTCCAAGGCTTTAAGAAAATCCTTTTCTCTGGAGGGAGACTAACTCTATCATCCAAAGTTTTTCACTGTACAAACATACTGGGTGACATTGACTAGAGCAATGGAAAGTTGGTGCCTCTGCTTGTGAGATGGGTGGAAGCACAAGAGTCCCATTGAGAATAGTCTCTCAATATTCATAGGTCTCAAATTTTTCACTTTCTGACTAAAGCATAATGAGTGAGGGGGGGACCCAATTAAAATTATATTTCTAGAGATAGGCAGGAGCCAGATTGTAAAATGGCTTATAAGCCACACAAAAGGGAATCCCTCTATGTTAAAATTAGTGGAAATCCATTGTCAAATATTGAGAAGCATGGTATAATACATTTTTTTACATTTTCAAAAGATGATTAAGATAGTTATGTGGAGAATGAACTTGAGTGGACCAGACTGACAGAGGCGAATTATTTAGGAAAGAAAACTAAAATTGTCTAGACATGATAGATAGAGTGACTGGGCTAGAGTGGGATCCATGCAGAGTAAATTAGATGGATTTATGATAACAACTAGAGGTCAGATTTATAGACTTGATTGACAAATAAGGTAATGGAAAGAATTTAATTAAAGGTCTTGCAGTTTGGGGCTTGATATGCTAGGCGGACATTTGAGCTTGTTTACTTATATTTATTTGAGAGGGAAAACTCGTGACAGAATATGGGGAAAACCAAGAGTTAAATTTTTGTGATATTTCAGATATCTACTACGCATTTATAGACAGAATAAAATTAGGCAGTTAAATATATAATTTGGAGACTCAGAGAAGCGTTTTCTTTTTTTTTTTAATCACACATGCTATGTTGGGAGCAGTTGGCATATCGATGGTATTTAAATGTTGAACATGAATGAAATCAACATTCTACTAAGCGAGGTATCCTAAGAATGGAAAAATAAGCACCACATGTACTCACCATCAATTCGTTATTAACGGATCAACACATAAGTGCATATATAAGAATTACATCTATTAGATATTGGGCATGAGGGAGGGGGGAGGAGGGAGGAGGGGACGGGTATATGTGTTCACAGAGAGTGCAATGTGCGCCACGCAATAGGATGGACATGTTTGGAACCTGGACTGAGGGGGGGAGGGGAGGCAAGGGCAACACACGTAACCTAAACATCTGTACCCCCATATTATGCTGAAATAAAAAAAAATAAAAAAAGCAAATCATACAATATATGCAAACATGTTTATATTTTGTTATTTTATACAAAATGGACAGTGGCTTCCTCTAGCAGGACTGAGGTTGGGGGCAGGGAGGATGAACAACTCTGTTTATTTTTTACCATTTGGCACTATTTGATTTTTTAAAATAACAAATGTATTATTTTTGTAGTAACAATTTAAGAACTTAATTTTCTGCTAAGAGAAAAACTGTGCACATTCCTTTGGTATTTTCTGCATTTTAAGACAAAGTATGAAAAAAGCTGAGAGATCTGTTTAACATCCTGCCCAAAGGTTTCCAGATTTTATTGAAGACAAAAGCAATATGAATATTTACAAGCAAACTCTTATAGTCATGGAGAAAAGGACTATTTTTTGTATGACTCATTTTGAATTCTCTAAAGCATAAAATAAAAGTGCAGACCTTTATATAACCCAGAAAGAAATAAAAAAAGTCATGGGAATGTGTCTGTATTATGATTTTGATGAAATTAGTATTTTTGTGGGAAATCAAGAATATTCTGTAGCAGCAGGTTAATTTAGTTTCTTTAAAGCAGAGATAAAATTCTGTAAGAAATTTCATAGATGCTTTTAAGTGTAAATCTCATATAGAATTTACTGACATTTTATGCAGACATAAGATTCATTTAAAATGAGAGGAAAGCTTTTCTTATGTTTTTATGGTAATTCATTCTGCTTACAATTGCTGAAACTGAGTTTGTGAACACCTTCTTTCTTCAATTAAAAAGAATTATCCTAAATTTGAACTTGGCTAATTAGGTAAAACATTGGAAGCTGTTTTGAATGAAAATTTGACTCAATACTCTCAATGTCTAACATAGCACCACCCATGATTCTCAATTTCTGACAATGGTGAAGGCATTCACTCTTCTCACATCTCATATAGAATGGATGCAAGTGCATTTCAAGATCAAATAAAAATTTCATGGTCAATGATCCCAGAAAATTATAATGTAGTTTAATTTTTGAATAACTTATTATTGTAATAATATGAAAAATCAATGACATTGCTTATTGACCACAATCGTTTTGTTTTCTTCTTAAGATTCACCTGGCTTTCAGATAATGACAAAGCATAATGTGCCTCTGCAATTTACCCATCACCTATATCCTTCTCCTGCCACATGGCAGGGATTTCTGGAAACACAGAGAACAATGTAGCAGTGAACATTTATTTAGTCCTTTTAAATGACTATGTTAAGTAATTTATGTTTTTTTTTTTTTTTTTTTTGAGACAGAGTCTTACTTTGTTGCCCGGGCTAGAGTGCCGTGGCATCAGCCTAGCTCACAGCAACCTCCAACTCCTGGACCCAAGCGATCCTCCTGCCTCAGCCTTCCGAGTAGCTGGGACTACAGGCATGCATCACCATGCCCAGCTAATTTTTTCCATATATTTTTAGTTGTCCAATTAATTTCTTTCTATTTTTAGTAGAGACGGGATCTCGCTCTTGCTCAGGCTGGTCTCGAACTCCTGAGCTCAAACAATCTGCCCACCTCGGCCTAAAACTTACTTTTTTAAAAAACAGTTCCCTCATCTCTAAATCTCTGTGCCCCATGGAGTCCCTTGCCCATAGTAAGTGCACATTAAACGTTTTCACTGAATTGGCTAGACGGAAGGATATTTCTTAAACCGGAATT
This sequence comes from Avahi laniger, assembly GCA_963575035.1. NCBI lineage: Eukaryota > Metazoa > Chordata > Mammalia > Primates > Indriidae > Avahi > Avahi laniger. The sequence goes on from CAUYSK010066577.1 coordinate 4,919, forward strand.
TAGGGGTTAAATTCTGGTATGTTTTCAGGGCTCTGTGAATTCGCTAAAAGCATTTTAAAAATTTTGTGTTTTTATTTTAATGATAATTCTGAATCGCCTGGATCCATATTATAATCAAGTTGCACTGCACAATTTCAGTGCCCATGTTTGTGTTTTAGAAATACTGGACTAAAACATCACTCAGAATATATGTAAACTTCTGATTACAGAGGAGTGCTGGCTGTAAGTGATCATTCGATTTCTGGAAAATATAATTGGTTTTACCCAGCAGCCCCTCTACCGACAGTGTAGGATATTCCTCAGTTACTTCCTCTTGATAGACAGAAGAGAGAGTAAGGAATGGTTTTATCTGTGTTCACTTCTGTGTCTCCAAAAAAAAAGTGTGGAGGGGGGAGATAGGACAGAAGGAAGAGGGTCCCCATACATTAATAAAGTGTTAAAAGGATGGTGTAAGAATTTGGCCAAGAGTGGAATTTTTTTTCTCACTTAATTTTTCTCAATTTTACTTTTATGAATGGTTTCAGTGAGCTAGGGGTATGGTTGAGCCCTTCAAATCAACAGATCCCCTGACTCCAAAAGTTTATTGTGTTAATTCAGATTTGATAGCACCCCTCCACTATGTAAATGTCTCTGGTTGCAAGTATCTCAGATCCTTTATGGAAGAAGAGGGGATCTGATACACATAAATGAAATCTAGGCTTCAACATACCATTGAAAAGTTTGATGAAAAATCTTCCAAATCCTAATTTGTTAAAGGAATCTTTTTTTTCACAATGCCATGATTGATACAGGCAAGTCACAGGCAGGTTAAAATTTTTTCAGCTCTCTCTTTCCGTATGCATTTGATTTTTCACCCTCTAAAGCAATTCCTTTTTATCATGTTTGTTCTAACAAATCTAGATCCTTCACTGGCTTTCTTGAACACACAGCTGTTTGCTTCTCAATAAGGTTGATTATCTCTGACTTCCTGAAAAGAATACGGAGATGTGAAGAGCCAGGTGTTGTCATTACTGCTGCACAAAGTAAAAGCCATAGAGTGAGACTAAGATAAACCCCCTGACTAGAATACTTGAATAAGTGTGTAAAAGTGGGCTCGGATTTACTGTGTTCATTTCCCTGAAGCTGTTTGGAAATGCCTGAGGAAAAGGTGATGGACTCTCCAACTTCAGTTTCATGAATATTTTTTAGTCTAAATACTGTAGTCTGTGGTGAGTACTTTCTGAAAACGGGGATGGGGGAATTTGGAAATTAATAACATTTTTTGTAAAAGCCATATAATATGGATATTTTTAAGGAAACAACAGGATAGTAATGAATTTTTGCCCTTGTCAGAGGACAAGTGCATGCCATCTTCCAGACAAAAAGTGAATTAGGATCTTGGAGTTTTGTGCTTCAAATAAGTTTCTACTGAAGCAATAAGAACATCTCATTTGCATAAAGAAAAATACAAAGAAAAAAAAAAAGCCAAAAACCCCCGCCTGCATGGGATAATTGGGTTTTGTTGCTTAATCAGAAATTAAAGAATAGTAGTAGGCATCCAGAGCCCAGGTTTTAATTCATAATCAAATGGATTACCCAATAGTTGGGAAATATACTCAGCATATAACCCCTTCACAGAAGCTGCTACTGTAAATAGTTACTCATCTTTTTTTAAAAATAGGTTGGCAAATGTATAAAGATGACTTAGCTCTTTGGGAAGGTCATGTACATATGCTGATACAAAAGTCATACTTGTATCATACTGTACAACCGTCTATTTGTCCCAATTAAAATTGTATTAGAAGAAAGAAAAGTATTGAGTTTAATTCTTTCTTTTGTTATACCTTGGTTATAAAATTGACTTTTCAGTTATTTTAAAAATATGTACTGTCTTAAATTCTTTTGCTTTGGCAAATCTGATTTTTCTGGTGTTTCGTATTGATAGGCATAGAACTGACAAAGAAGTGTTCTACAACTTTAAAGAGCATTCCAGTTTTCATATTATATCAGTTAGAATGCTTTTGGCTGCAGGTAACAGAAATTCCCAATTCAAGTGGCTTAATAAGGAATGAATTATCACACATAGCAAAAAAGTCCAGGATTGGTAATTCCTCAACACAATGATATCGCTCAAGACTTATATTCTTTTATAATTCTGCTCTGCTAGCCTCAGCTTACAGGCCTTATCCTGTAGTCCCTTATGGTTTCCAGTTGGCTGCAGCAACTCAAGGCAACTCTAACGCATATATCCTTACAATAGCCAAAGACAAAGAGTTTTCTCAGAGTCTCCCAGCAGAGTTTCCTTCATACCTCATTGTCAGACCTGGGTCACATGCCCATGCCTGGACCAATTCAAGAGAGGTGTCCACCGTGATTCACTTAGACCAGTGGAGACCATAGCCTGAATCACATGGGGAGGAGTGGCAAAAGGTGGGTATTTGAACAGCATTAGAGCGCTGTTTGCAAAGAAGAATGGGAGAATGCCAACGAGATGCACACAACAAAATTTGACGTATACAGATTCCTAAAGCTCAAATTAAGAACCCCTTATGCAGGATCTTTAAATTCAATGCCTGTGTCAAATTGCGACCCTGGAAGCTATATCCTTTGACTACATGCATTCATTTTATTCTCCATGGAAACCTGGTCAGGCTGACTGCCACCTGGAGAAGACCGAGATACAATACAGTCTTGAGACCCAAGTCACATGGCATGATAGGAACAAGGGGAGGGAAGATCAGTCAGAGGCTAGCAGAGCCCCAGGAAATGGGGGCAAAGCTATAAATACCCAAAGAAGACCAGGTTGGACAGATCTAGGCTATGTATGTGAGGCCTACTGGAGATCCAGACTGCAGAGAAGACGATGGCAGGGCACTTTGAGAAATGCAGAGTGGATGCAGTGAGTGTTTCAGCTCTTCCAGTCCAATAGCAAGTGGGCCCAGAGCCAGCTGCCCAGGCACAGTGCAGGGTCTAGAGACGCTGACCGTCCCGCTGGCTCCTCGGGTACAGTGGCGGGTGGGTTGGTAGAGCATGCAGTTTGATGGATGTTCATTGTGAAAGAAGTAATGGACCTCAGTTAGGGCAGGAATTTATATAAATGGAATGTTAAGTCGTGGTTTTGTTAATACCATAGAATGTTCTTGACTGATATGGAGGGTCAGTGTAAGAAACAGCCCAGTGATTTCTGTATCGAATATAAAACTTCGATTGTCCATTCTGTTCTTCGCTTTTCCCCCAGATCTCCACATGACTTGTTCCTTGAGGTCTTCTCCTGAGAGCTTTTCCCTGAGCCCTCACCCCCAGCTCTCAACTGCCCACCTTCCTTATGTTTCTTCATAGCCTTAATTGCTGCTGGAAATTTTATTTCTTGATTATTGTCTTTCTCGCCCACTAGAAGGAGGCTCCATGACGATGGGAAGTTTGCTTTCTTCTTCATGCCATATTGTGTCCAGTACTGAGAGCACTGGAACCCTGGAATATTGTTGGGCACTCGAGATTTGCTGGAGGAATGAATGAGATACCTGTTCGTGTTCTTCCTAAAGTTTCTCTCTCCTAATGAATTGATATTCCTCCTTTTATTGGATAATGAAAGCCATGTTTTCCGATTCCTTTTTTGCCTTAGCTCCCAGGAATTGCTAAACTAAATTTTGGGTTCATTTGCAATAACCACTATTACATCCCTCCTCCCACTTACTATAGAGCTTTTAAAATATTTTATTTTAACGATACATGGTTTCAATATTATTTATTACAAATTGCTTCAAATCTTTTACGGAAGTAAATGAGGATTGAATGATAATAAGTGAACTGACTCATTCAAGGGTAACAGAGGGAGACATCAAAAAGAACAGCATGCTTTTGAGTCTGAGTGAACAAGATAATACTGGAGCTGTTGTTAATAGCATAGGAACCAGATCAAACATTACTCATAAAAACCTCTCTATCGTTTTGGCAAATCCCACTCCATTGTTATTGCGTGGTCAGTTTTTTTCCTCTTCCCTATCAGGCTGTGGATGTCATGGGGACAGGGACTGTGTCTTTCTTGTTTATAATTGGCGCCCCAGGGCCTAGCATAGCACCTGGCACATAGTACATAGTTAGTCAGTATTTGATAAATTAATGTAATATGCCTTTTCTTTCCATTTATGTTTAACTTTAAATACCTATATTAGTAATATCAACTTGTTTCTCGTGTGCTCTTACCCTTTTCAACCTGCAATTTCCCCACCTTTTGGATTTCCAAACTTCTTTCACATTCCTTCCCTTCCTTCCTGACAAGGAACCTTCTTCCTTTAACCACAACAGCCTCCCACTCCAGGGCTCTCGAATGTGTGCTTTTTCTTCCTTCCTTAGTCTCCTAAATCTCGTTTTCCCCATGACCAAACCAAAAGTGACTCATCAACTCAGATTTCCCACGGAAGGGGCCTGAGAACTCATCTTGTCTAACTGGCTCCTCCCACCTGGTCCAGAGAAGTGGAGTGGATTGCCCCAGGTGACACAGTTTGTGGGCAGCAGGGCCAAAGCGAGAACACAGATCTTTTAACTCAGGACCCTCCTCTCCTGCTGCAGAGCAAGCGAGCCTCTTCCTACTCCGGAAAGAGAACATACTACAACAAAAGCAGAAAAGTACATTTTACCCTTAGTTGAAAGTATCTTAAATGCAGTATATTGTAGGTGTTAACTGTCAGACAATTTGTTTGAGCCCGGTTCTATTTACTCTTCAGACAAGTTGTTTAAGTCCTCTGTGTTAGTGTATATCCTTTCCATCTTTTTTTTCTTTGCGCCTGTGTATTTAATGTACATATTTAAATCTGTAAGTTTGGTTTGTTAATAGTGGGAGAAGTTGCGTGTGCATTTTTACATACATAAATGGAATATACTGGTTCTATTAGTTTCTTTCATTTAACAGTGTCTTGAGGAGACCTTTCCATGTCAGCGTATGTAATTCTGTCCTGTTCCCTTACGACTGACTGCATAGTATTCCATAATATGGGTAAACCATGGCTATCTAACCACTTCCATATTATGTTTAGTTTATTTCTTCCCATTTTTCACTGTTACAATTCTACAGTACAGTCTTTATGCAGATCCCCTTGCACACATATGTAATAACCTCTCTAGGATAAATAACCGGGAATGTGGGCTCACGCCTGTAATCCTAGCACTCTGGGAGGCCGAGGCGAAAGGATTGCTTGAGCTCAGGAGTTCGAGACCAGCCTGAGCAAGAGCAAGACCCCATCACCACTAAAAAAATAAAAATCAGCCAGGCACAGTGGCACGCACTTGTAGTCCCAGCTACTCACAGGCTGAGGCAGGAGGATCACTTGAGCCCAGTAGTTTGAGGTTGCAGTGAGCTACGATGATGCCACTGCACTCTAGCTGGGGCAACATAATGAGACTTCATCTCAAAAAAAAAAAAAAAAAACAAAACCCGAGAATGTGAAGAGTGGGTTAGAGTATGCACAAATCCCCTCTTTTCCATTCTGAACATGGGCTGTGGCTGAGTCACCCCTGATTCAATCTTGGCAGCATATGTTGATCTTAACAGGACACAGGGCGAGGCTTATGACTGCACGTAGTGTATTAGGAACTGGGTGCATTTTGGAGAAATTACTCCTTCATCTTTTTCTTATACTGTATGGAAGGTTCGTTGTGTTCCTGACTTTGAGAGGGGAAAACAGAAACAAAAACAAAAAACCGACCTACCTTCTCCTCTTCCTTCCAAGGAGCTGAGATTGGTGAAGGGACGCTGTCTAAGCAAGCTCTGCCTGACCCTGTGACATTTACCACACAGCACTATCACAGTGTGTCTCTGTTTATGCACACTGTCTAACTTTGGGCTTCTTAAAGGGTATAAAGATGATGTTTTATCAATTTTTGTATACCTAGAAAATTAACATACCTAGCACATAATTTTGTTTTGCTGAATAAATGAATGAATTCGATTCAACATTACCATTTGTTGTGTATCTAGTACAGTCATGTGTTGCTTAACAATGGGGATACGTTCTGAGAAATGTGTTGTTTGGCAATTTCATCATTGAGCAAACATCATAGAGTGTACTTACACAAACCTAGATGCTATATATATGTTTTTATTTATATATTTTTTTCATATGGAAAGCTAAATGTCCCAGCATCATTACTGAATAGCAATTATTTTCCCTACTTGATCTGCAGTGCCAATATCAAGTGCCACATATCAGGTTTCTATATATGCGCGATTATAATCTTATGGGACTACTGTCGTATAGGCAGTCCCCCATTAACCTAAACATCATTATGCAGCACATGATTATATATATGCAAAGACTGCTGAGAACTGATGGGATCAGAGATGAAGCAGTCTAAGTTCTATCCTCAAGGAATTTATAGTCTTGTGGGAGAAATAGAGTCTTAAAACATCTAGGAATCAAGGCATTAATGACAAATGTGATTTAAGCCAAAGTGACTTAAGTACAAAATACTACAGGACTTTCAAGGAGGACTGATTGAAGCTGACTAAGAGGATGAAGATGGTTCCACAAAGGAAGTGTTGTTTGAACTGGGCCTGATTGGACAGATCAGTGATTGTTCAGTACAGGCTGTCATTTTGGAGATTCATAATAGGTGACTAGGCCGGGCACAGTGGCTCACACCTATAATCCTAGCATTCTGGGAGGCTGAGGCAGGAGGATTGCTCAAGGCCAGGAGTTTGAGACCAGCCCAAGCAAGAGCAATACCCCATCTCTACAAAAAATAGAAAAATTACCAGAGTGTGGTAGTGCATGCCTATAGTCCCGGCTACTCAGGAGGCTGAAGCAGGAGGATCGCTTGAGCCCAGGAGTTGGAGGACGCAGTGAGCTATGATGAAGCCACTGAACTGCAGCCTGAGTGACAGAGAAGGACCCTGTCTCAAAATAATAATAATAATAATAATAAGTGACTAAACAAATTATTTGGAAACCATTTTGTCACCATATAGACATCCTGTATCCTTAGGGCCACAAAAAGGCTACAGGTGGAGTGCTTTACGCGTGGGCTCTGAAACTAGGGCCTCAGAACCAATATCAAGCCAAAAGAGAACTTTAGTTCTTGATACACTGATGGAGGGAGAAGTGGCTTCCATACACAGAAATACATATGTAAAAGAAATCCAATTCTGAATGTCTTAGCATGTTGCTATTTCTCTCCTCTTTAAAAACAAAACCAAACCATCCCTCAAGCCCACTGCCTTGACCAGCTTTCACCTCATTTCTTTGATCCACTCCCCAGAAGAACGCCTTAAGCAATCTTTCCGTGTGCTGTTCTTCTTCTCCCTTTGTGACTTAAATCCACTAAATCCACTTCTGTCATGCTTTCACCCCTACCTATCCATCAGAACCGTTCTCGTCAAGGTCAACAGTGAGATTGTTACTCAATCTCATGATCAACTTCTCGTCATCTTTCTACCTGACCTGTTAGCAGCTCCATGAAGCCTACCCTGACCACCTTTTTAAAAATTGAAGTCTGCCACCATTCCTATTATTACTTATTCCCCTTACCTCTTTGCTTCCCCCCCCCATAGCATGTATTACCCTCTAACATTTTATGTAATTTATACTAGAACGTAAGCTCCACGGGGGCAGGAATCATTGTCTCTTATTTGCTGTCATATCCTAAACATCTAGAACAGAGCTTAACACATACTAGGCCTTTCAATAAATATTTGTCAAATGAGTGAATGAATCATAGTCCTTTCTTTGACAAGGATCCTGAATGCCTTGATTGTCTTTCACTCAATTTGCTTATCCAAGTAGGCAGGGTGATCATGCGGGGCAAGTACTGGGCTGATGGTTAGGGTCTAGCCTGGGGGCCACACTTGCTATTTGTGTGACCATGGGCTGTCATTAGACAGTTGAGTTGGATTTGTGAAAGTTTATCCAGCTATGTATTTATGAGATATACATTTTCTTGTATGTATATGTAATTTTTTTTAAAAGTTTTCTATAACCTTACTCTCTGAAGATAACTGCTAGTAACGTTATGGGAAATATATTCTTCATATCTTTTATCTCTATATGTAGATTTTTAGTCTGAAACTGGGACTCTACTTACTTTTTCGCAAACCATACATCATGAATATTTTCCCTGATATGAGATATTCTTCCAGAGCATGGTTATATAAGTACTTTGAAAAGAATAAGACATCATGCAATGAACCATGGAACCATTATTTCCTCTTTAAGAAGTTAAAAATTTGTTTTAAAAGGTTTGTATTTCTTTCTTTTTTTCTATAGGAGACATGGTCTCAAAGTACCGAGAACCTTTGATCCACACCTTCCTGAGAGGAGTGAGAGATCCAGAGAGTGCTCACAGGGCCAGCAGCTTGGCCAATCTGGGAGAACTGTGCCAGAGGCTGGACTTCCTGCTGGGCTCCGTGGTTCATGAGGTACCGTGTGTTGATTCCTTTCTCTAAAGCTTGTTTTCACTTAGACCTATGACGCAGCTTGGGCCTGGGAGTCAGGAGACCTGTGTTCCTTTTCCAGACCTGCTACTGCCTCCCTGCGAGACAGGACAAAGGAGTCATTTGACTTCCCTGGGCTTCATTGGTCTCATATGTGTTTTGAAAGTTATATTAGTAAGAATGTCATAGCTGCAAATGACAGGATGTCATTTTAACCTACCTTAAGCAATAGAAGATGATTTATTATAAAGATGCCGATGTAATTAACAGAATTGGAGAACCCTTGAGGAAGGGTAAACAGAACTTTACCCTGGGTCTCTGGGCCATATGTGAGTCTTATCTCTCTATTCACAGAAAACTCTCAGGCAGAGACTCTAATTGGCCTTCTTTGGTCACCGGCACCCTGTGTTCAGGGGGTGGTGCTGTTTACCAGAAAAGATTTTGGTCGCCACTCTAAACCCAGTACCTGGTAGGTACTCCGTAAATGACAGTCAGAAGGATGCATGGATAGCCAAAGTGACAGCCATACAAGATGTTGGGCTGGAAGCTTCTCCTGGCTTCAGAGTTTATGATTTAATGAAATGTGCATCTTGCCGCTGTCCTCTCCGAGTATCTTTCTTTAGCCTCTTAAAATTTACCTTTGCCTTGTAGCCTTGTATTTATTTCACCATCAATATATCAGTATATATCTTTTTTTTTTTTTTTAAGAGACAGAGTTTTACTCTGTCACCCAGACTGAAGTGGAGTGACCTGATCACAGCTCACTGTAACCTTGCAGTGACCCTCCTGCCTCAGGCTCACGAGTAGCTGAGACTACAGGCGGGCACCACCACATCAGCTAACTTTTAAATTTTTTGTAGAGATGGAGTCTTGCTATGTTGCCCAGGCTGGTCTCAAACTCCTGGCCTCAAGCCTCCCAAAGTGCGGGGATCATAGGCATGAACAACCACCCGGGCCTCAGTATAACTTCTCTGGGCCATATACTAAAATGGTTCCCACATTTTTTTTTCTGTATTTTCTTGGTCTCTTCACATGTCTTAAACCAAACCGAACCATAAACTATGAGCTAAAACAAACTACTGGACTGTGATCCGAACCGAACCCAAGTATGATTATTTTTGTTAACAGCTTTACTGAGATATAATTCACATAATACAATACATATAATAATATAATTATTAATATAATACATATAATATAAGACATATAATAATACAATTATTATAGCTCACACCTATAATCCCACTTAAAGGATACAACTCAATGGTTTTTAGTATGTTCAGAATTATGCTAGCATCACAGAAACATTTCTTAAACATAGCCATGAACTGCAGAAAAATTTCCCCCAGATCTCAAAGTAGATCAGCTCAGACTGATGGGACCCATACGTTTTCTAAAACTAATGAACCTGAACAGAACTTAAATATCATGATCGCTGAACCCAAACGCTGAGACTATATTTCTTTTTAAATCCTTAGATTCTTCCTTTTCTCTCTCTTAAGGAAACTGTAGTACGGTGGCAACGTCTGATTTACTATCCAAAATATTAGAGAAATTTTTTGGTTTGGTTGATTCAGAAGATTGAGCTAAAGCAATTTTTGTAACATTTAAGAAGTGTCATTTTTTCTGACACCTGCAATATGTCAGGCCCTTTGTTAGGGGCTGGGAATATAAAACCGTATCAGATACCACCTTGCCTTCTGGGCATGGGTAATCTGGTGAAAGAAACGGAAATCAACAATTACAATTACAGTCCATTGGGATAGGTGCTGGGGGAGCAGATTTGGGTGTTGACAAAGATGTCCTGGAGGAAGAGACCCTTGGAACTGAATCTGGAGAACAAGTAGACATTAGGTAGGCCGAGAAGGCAGAGGGGAGCATCGTAGCAGAGGAAGCAGGTTGTGCAAAGGCTGTGGGACAGCCCAGTGTGTTTGAGGAACTACAGGAAGATCCCAACGGCTGGAGTGAAGGGTGGGTTGGGCATTAGCTGGTGGCAGGAGCTGAGGCAAGAGACACAGGAGGCTGTTTGCTGCCCGTGGGTGCCAACAGAAAGAGAAGCACCGTCTGTGACCCTGGGACCTCCTTTATGTTTCAGCCTTAAAATCGAGGCAAGGAGCTGCTGCTATGGGGGACCCGCCTGGTGAACCTGTTGTCCAGTGACCTGGCCCCTCTTCTAGAGACCTGAACTGTGTCAGCAGCATCAATCCCAACAGTGTTCATGGTCATTAATAAATTGTGGGCCGGGCACGGTGGCTCACGCCTATAATCCTAGCACTCTGGGAGGCCGAGGCGGGTGGATCGTTTGAGCTCAGGAGTTCGAGACCAGCCTGAGCAAGAGCAAGACCCCGTTTCTACTAAAAATAGAAAGAAATTGGCCAAACAACTAAAAATAGAAAAAATTAGCCAGGCATGGTGGTGCGTGCCTGTAGTCTCAGCTACCTGGGAGGCTGAGGCAGGAGGATCGCTTGAGTCCAGGGGTGTGAGGTTGTTGTGAGCTAGACTGATACCATGGCACTCTAGCCCAGACAAGAGAGTGAGACTCTGTCTCAAAAAAAATAAAAAATAAAAAATAAATTGTAAGCATAACAAGGGCAGAACAAATATTTTTGTTTTTTTTTTTTTTGAGATAGAGTCTCACTATGTTGCCCGGGCTAGAGTGAGTGCCGTGGCGTCAGCCTAGCTCACAGCACCCTCACACTCCTGGGCTCAAGCGATCCTACTGCCTCAGCCTCCTGAGTAGCTGGGACTACAGGCGCGCGCCACCATGCCCGGCTAATTTTTTCTATATATTTTTAGTTGTCTAATTAATTTCTTTCTGTTTTTAGTAGAGACTGAGTCTCTCTCTTGCTCAGGCTGGTCTCGAACTCCTGAGCTCAACAAATCCGCCTGCCTGGGCCTCCCAGAGTGCTAGGATTACAGGCGTGAGCCACCGCGCCCCCCACCCCGGCCTTTTGTTTTTTTTTTTTTTTTTTTTTTGAGACAGAATCTCGCTCTATCACCCCAGGGAAAGTACAGTGGCGTCATCATAGCTCACTGCAATCTCAAATTCCTGGGCTCAAGTGATCCTCCTGCCTAAGCCCCCCTGAGTAGCTGGGACAACAGATGCATACCACCACACCTAGCTAACTTTCCTATTTTTAGTTGAGATGGAGTCAAGCTCTTGTTCAGGCTGGTTTCAAACTCCTGAGCTCAAGTGATCTTCAGCTCTAAGAGTGCTAGGATTACAGGGGTGAGCCACCACACCTGGCCCAGAACCAATCTTGATTCACCTTTTCATACCCCCTAGTGCCTATCCCAGTGCTTGGCATATAGTGGGTGCTAAGTGTTAGCTAAGTGATTAATACAGTATTGAATGAACAGGGTAAGGCTGGTTGAGAAGGCTAGTTCCTACATGTTTAAAAAATAGTCATAACAACACAGCAAGCACTTAATATTCTTTTCTTTTTTTATTTTTCTTGAGACAAGGGTCTAGCTCTGTTGTCCAGGCTAGAGTACAGTGGCACAATCATAGCTCACTGCAGCCTTGAATTCCTAGGCTCACGGAATCCTACTGCCTCAGCCTCCTGAGTAGCTGGGACTGCAGGCGAGCACTGCACCCAGCTAATTTTTTTCTTATTTTTGTAGAAGCAGGATCTCACTGTGATGCCAGGGCTAGTCTTGAACTACTGGCCTCAAGTAGTCCTCCCACCTCAGCCTCCCAAAAAGTGCTGGGATTACAGGCATGAGCCTCCGCACTGAATGTTAATACTCTTCTGAGTGCCTTAGATATGTCAACTGATCCAGTCCTTGCAGAGGGTACTGAGGCACAGAAATTACGTAAGTTGCCAAGGTTGTGCAGGTGGCAGGACCAGGATTTGAATGCAGACGGCTGGTTCCAGAATCTCTACTCTTAACACTCTTCTATCTTATCTGTGAACAACCATTTTCAGTTCATTTATAAGATTGCTTTTGTGCCCTCGAAACTGAAGAGAATTGCCATAGGAGGAAAGCTACACACAGGAAGAGTCACACAGCTCTGTCTCAATAGAGCTTGCTTTCAGCAGTGAGACCTCAGAAGGCAAATATATGCCCTGTGATTTGAAAAACCAAGGGTTTTCATCCCATATAATTTCTGTCTCTTCTTTTTAGATGTTCCTTCTTATGTAGCATCCCACGCTTGCCATGTCATCAGTGCCAAATCAGTTACCTTGGGTGGACTGCAAGTATGAACCTGCCAATCTTAGTCTTCCAGCCATTGAGTCCTCCTGCAGTCCAGCAACTCTAGTCCCTTCACATGGAAAGAGTGGGGAATTTGGCATGGCTCTTAAGTAGTCCTTCATTCATTTGTTAATTAATTCAACAAATATTTACCGAATACTTACTCTGTGTCAGTTGGGACTACAGAAGGGGCGCAAAGGGAGCTTGTTATTGTACATGACTCGGATGGCGAGTGACATTTGAGCACAGACCTGAAGAAGCAAGTGGTTGATCCAGATACCTAGGGCAGAGCATTCTAGGTGGAGGCAGCTGCAAGTACTGAGACCCGGAAGCAGGTGTAGGCTTGACATGCAAGGCCAGTGTGGCCTGAGAGAAGAGGGTAAGAGGAACAGTCACAGGAGTTGGCATGAGAAAGGTGGCGGCCAAGTGGGGCCTTGTATAGACTTTGGCTTTTCCTATGTGTAAGATGGGAGGCCAGAGCAAAGGAATGAAATGATCTAACTTCTTTTAAAAGATTACTGTAGCTTCTTCTGTGACAGTTCTTTCAGTGTTTCATGAAAGCTCCCTTTCACAGTCTCAAAATTGCTCAGCGCCAGTGTGTACAGGTGGAGTAGGAACTTTGACTTTGGGGACACTTGTCCTTGCAAACTGAAGGAATTCTCCTTCGTGAGCATTTGTCATCGGGTGGCCCAGATTCGGGCACTGTCTGTGCCGTGATGGTGCCGGCTGGGGTCAGGAACATGAAGGGTGGGCTCAACCCTTCCAGTCTTCTACTGGGAATTCAAGTTTTTCCCCTCTGTTGAGGTCAAGATTTAGCCTGTGTAGAGAGCATTATTATTTTTTCCCCAATTTCTCCTTGTTCTTGTCAAGATCTCTGTTGCTCAAAACCAAATCTTGATTGATTCTTTCATCTTTATCATTTAAGTGAACCACAGCGAGAGGAGTATATATGATTTAAGTGAACCACAGCGAGAGGCCTGTCCTCAGTACAGCAGACAAGCTGCGCCCCAGGTGACAAGAGTCAACTAAAAGGAGCAGTGTCCTTTTAGTGTGGTACCCAGAATTCCACACACCTGAGCTTTGAGGCCTGGTACAAAGCTACTACTTCTGATCCCACTGAATGGTCTGAATTTATCACCAGGTTTGTCACGATCAGTATGGTTTTCTAAGTGACAGGGCTCATACAATTTGTGGATTTGTAAACTCCTGACATGAGGATGTGGGTAGATCTTCTGGGAAACCCCAAGGAAGCTAAAGTAGCTTCTTTCATGGCAGGCTGAGCAAGTAAGCCCAGCTCATAATAATTACTGGTCACACTGCCTTTGCTGGTAAGGTTTCTTAGTTTACAGATGGTCTAGTTGCAGACCAATTAGCAGCCTGGCTGAACTTTAACAAATGAAGCTTCAGGAAAAGGATAAAGCTACAGTTGGAAAATTGAAGTCATGCTTCCTGGATACGTACCTCAACTCGGGTTACCTTCTCGCCTGGAGTTTTCCAAAGTCAGTTTTTGGTAATCTCGCCATTTGCTTTATCTTTATTGACATAGTTCTGGTTATGCTTGGTGAGTGCCAGCTGTTTGGAGAGTGATGTTTTTCCTTATTTCTGTTGGCTCCCGCCAAGTGTTAAATTGCTTAAACTGACCTTTAATGTTTCCAAAGCAGTCATCATGTTTCTCCTGTATGAATTTCAGAAGTGGACATGATTCACGTGATTTAGCCAGTAAAGAGAAAGCCTTCCATAGTAGGGTTTATTAGAATAGGTACATTGACCCTCAGGGCGGGCGACATGAAGATCACACCGAATGGATTTCTGCCCTCTGGGAGGACTTAGAGACAGAGAATAGAAATATTACACCAACTCATAAATTAGTAAAGACCTTACATCATCTATCTGTCATTCACTAAGCCTTTAGTGAGCCTTTAGAGGTGGAACACAATGTTGAGTATGTCCTTGGGGTTAGAGGTAAGAGACCAGCCATGGAGTGACTTCTCCAGGCTGGTTAGATAGAAGAGAGTGGCCATGCATCCTCCCTGCTTCTAGTGTTGGATGAGGGGTCTGTCCCTCTGGCCTGCAGGAGGGCAGCATTCTGAGCTGGCTACGGGAGCTTGTCCTGAACTAAAGAAGGCTGCTCTTGTCTCTTGATGGTATCTGCAAGACTGTATTAAAATTCTGATGCTCAAAAAGCATTTTGCATGACTAACCATTATACATGTCACAGGGTTTGGTCCTGGGACAGAGGTGTTGAGGAAGGTTCACCAACACTCTTCCTGCTTGCCCTGGATGGCTGACTGCCCATGAGCTTGGTACGTCTGGCACATAAGTCACTAACAGCCTGTGGCAAGCAGGAGGTTATTCCAGCTGATCTCAGCAGGGCTTGTCATAACCAGCTCCTCTCTCAGTCATACCTTCAAGGTAGCACAGGGATTCAAGAATTCGCCTTGAAAGGAAATTCCTTTTCCAGCCAGGATGCTTCTGCCTGGATATCCCAATGGTGGAATTAATGCCCAACTGTCCTTGGTGTAAGCTGAGGTGGAAGCATAGCCCACTCAGCATAGCAAGGCCAAACAGAGGTGGCAAAGGCAGACTCCAGGCCAGGAAGGCTTGGTCTGCCAAACATGGAAGCATGAGCCCAAAGCTAAACCTACAAGAGAGCAGGCAAAATGCCTGGGAGCCTCTGCTCGTTACATGGCCCTGGGCTGGCTTTCATACATTAGTTATCAGACTGCATAAACTCAACTTCCCTGTGTCAAGAAGGACTCAGACCTAGCTCTAACTTGTTTCTCCAGTTTCAGCTCTTAGCTTGTAAATACTAAGCCTGAAAGTGGAGGTAGCTATTATATTGTTACCTGTCTGGAGGTCGCCCAAGGAATTCCTCTTAGGACTGAATTGCTTTTACCGTTAATGCCAGAGGCATAGAAGCCACTGCTGGCCTTTGGAGCTGGGGGTCCCAGGTCAAAGGCAGAAGCAGCTTGCTGAGTCTTTTTGAAAACAGTCCCCCAAAAGTTGAGCTTTTCTGGGATTTCCCTTTACTTGGAAGCTGCAAGTTTGTCTAATAGATGTACAACTTGATTAAATGCCAGTGTATCACAGATGCAATTATATTTAAGAACAAGCTACTTCTTCTAATCTCTCTGCCATCACTGATTAATTAGACACTTTGAACTATGCCCAACTGTTTGAAAGCTGTGAAAAATACAGCCTGCATAGTTAATATTTCTGCACAAGCCTATTTCCTCATTTGTGCCTGTATTTACCACTCTTTAAACATAATATGTATTTATACATGTTTCCAAACACACAATCCGGCTATTTTCTTATCACAGTTAGAAATCCCTGCACTGTTGGCCAAGAAATACACTCACACAGTAAATCCAATAACAAAAGTTTGTGATATACCAATTGAATAATTTAGATGTACTTTCACATTGTTCGTGCCATTGGTCACACTTTCAAAATTTATATTTTCTTTTTAAATTTTACAATGAATGTTTCAGAAGGTTTTGTTCTGGTTGTTATTATTTTTAATTGTATCTCTTTATTGATATTTTATTTATTTATTTTTCATAATCTAGATGGGATAAAAGGATTTTAGAATTCTTTTATGCCCACCAGGAGCCAAGCAGGGGCAGAGTGGCTGGTACAGGATATAGAAACTTTATCTTTTTTTTTTTTTTTTTTTTGAGACAGAGTCTTGCTCTGTCACGTGGACTAGTGTGCAGTGATGTCAGCCTAGCACACAGCAACCTCAAACTCCTGGGCTTTAGTGATCCTCCTGCCTCAGCCTCCAGAGTAGATGGGACTACAGGGGCACACCACAATGCCCGGCTAATTTTTTCCATTTTTAGTAGAGAAGGCATCTCGCTTTTGCTCAGTCTGATCTCAAACTCCTGACCTCAAGTGATCCTCCCACCTTGGCCTCCCAGAGTGCTAGGATTACAGATGTGAACCACCACACCCAACCTGTATCACTTTATGACATACGATTATTAGCTGTATATCTGGCACCATGTTTTGCAAGTAATTTCCAGTCTTTATTTTCTATTATAGAACTGTCTTTTAAAGCAATTGAGCACAGAAAGACCTATTCCACAAATGAAGGAGGCCAGGCAGGGAGTCTCTGAAATTGGCCTCTGCTGACTCACATGGGGTGTACACTAGATTTGTAGGACTGGGACGTCTGGACATGCTGAAGAAGATCACATTGAATATTTTGGTGTTTCTGTATCCCTGGGCTGAAACTTTCATTAATGGTATATTCATCTTCATGTCAGGCCTTGAACCCTGAAGCCTTCTTGGCTAAGTCCCCATGGTCCTCAGTGTCTAGAAGCAGCTTTGCTTTGGACCATCTTTTTTCCATTTTTCGATGTTCTCAAAGGAGTATAAGTAATAATTCTTACCACTTTTGCAGAAATATTTGCATTTGACCTTACCTTTTTAAAAATACATGTTCTATACAGGACATATATTCCTTCCCACTCCCTAACCTCCCTCCTGAATTCCAAGCCAGATTTTGTCCTTTACCAGAAAAGCCAGACTGCATCAAGATCTCTACCACTAGATCTCTCCCTTTTTATTGAGGATGAGGAAATTATCCTCCCCTCTCTAAGCCAGATTGCTCTTGTTGAATGTGTAGTAAGTGTAACACACCGGAAAGGCTATAGGTAATTGTACAACCCTGATTCTTACTGACTTCTTCCCTCACTTTCCTAGGTAACAGCTTGCCTGATTGCTGTGGCTAAAACAGACCGTGAAGTTCAAGTGCGCAGAGCTGCCGTCCATGTGGTTGTGCTACTGCTTCGGGGACTCAGCCAGAAAGCCACTGAGGTGAGTCAGCCTCTCACCATTTGCAACTTCTCTGCCTCTTTGTTTTTTTGTCTAAGTCTTCTTTTTACCTGGGAAAACTTCAAACCTTTTCCCTAAATGGGCTCATGCAAATCAATCAGTCAATAAGGATTTTGTAGCAGGAAATGGTATTGTTTGCATCTTCAATAAGAGTTTCTATTTCCTCTTTTAACATATTGCACAAGCTACACACTAACTGCTGTAGAAAAACCAGAGCACGAGGCTATAGACTGAGGCCCTGATCCTGGCATTCTCCCCATAAGGGCAGGCTCCAAGGTGAGCAGGCTGGAACACATTAACCCTGCCTCTGTAGCCTGAACTTTAGTGACTTGTCTTCCTGACTCATTTAAGTTTTCATACTGAATTAATAAAGGATCTCATATAAGATGTTACCTTTCTAGCTGAATTCAATCCTTGAGATTTTAGTTGCTGCATAAATTAAACCTTCTTCCTCCTTCAGGTTGGTTTGGCTGGATTTCTCCCCAGTGTATAGCCAGTACAGGAAGCAAGTGTATATATCCATATGTGTGCTAAGAGTGAGTGACCTCTAAATTAATTTTCTTCTTGATTTTAATGGAATCTCATTCCCAGTTGACTTCATGCAGAGAGTTTGCATAAATAATTCACTTTCGGGCATCCACAGTGCTCGTCTGTGGCTGGCACATTGGTATTTAACCAAGTGTCAGTGAAGCCTTTATTAAGAATGATTGTTTTGTCATACACACAGGCTTTATTTATGCTAGAATTTCACCATATCAAGTTTCTGACACCATTTTTGTACAAGCATGAACTCGTTAGTTATCCCCTTCCGTCCCAACACAGCCACATTTTCTCTTTAAACACCTCCCTGCTGTCGTTACAGCTCAGGGACTGGGCCATTGAATTTCCAAATGGCCACTTTCCTGTGCTTTATGCTCAGTTATATCTCTTTCCCTTTTCCTGCCTTGTGTTAGGTTAAGGTTTGGATTGAACGAGTTTATCCGAACATGTTTAACTACAAGTTATAAAAACTCCAACTACGATGGCCTAAACAAATAAGAATCTTTTTCTCACATCACAAGAAATATGTAGGCAGGTGGTGTTTGTTTAGCAACTCAATGTCAACAGGGCTAATATTTCTATAATCGTCATGGCCTTTTTGTATCATGACTACAAAATAGCTACTGCAGCTCTGGCCACTGGGACTGATTTAAAGGAGTAAGAAAGAAGATGGGAGAAGGGCAGCCCTAGATGTTTTTGTATCCTTTTTGGGGAGAACTAGAAAAGTTTCTCAGAACTACCCTCCCCCCAGACTTCTACTTTATTTTATTGCCCAGAACTGTCTCACATAATTTCATTCGTAATTACTAGCTGCAAGGGAGCCCGACAGGAAATTTAGCTGGCATATTGCTACTCTGAACAAAATTGAATTTTAGTCAGCAAGGAAGATGGCAGGAGATGGACATTGGATAGGCAACTAATCGTGACACAAAGGGGAACGGGGAAGAATGACCTGGCTGACTCATAAAACCTTCTGCAGAGATAAAATTGCTCAGGAACTGGGAGTACTCACCTGGAGGGGTTGGAGGTTCCAGGTTATTATCTAGGTTCTAGGACCTTGATGGGGATGAGTGACTGTGTATAATTTGTATAATTAAATAAATTGCTGCAGGGTACACACTGCTCTTGTTGAGATGCTCTTGTGCATGAGGGAGTTAAGAAGGATCAGTTTTTTCATCCATTGTTAAGATCTACAAAACTCTTGGCAAATATATCATTGTTATGTAAGTTGTTAACAATAAGGGAAACTGGGTGAGGGATATATACGGGACTCTGTACTATCTCTGCAACTTTTCTGCAAATCTAAGATTCTTTCAAAATAAAAATTTATTTAAAATATAAGTTACTACGCTATTAAAAGAAATCTGCAAAACTGAGTAAGTGCACATACCCTTACTGAGAGAGAGAGGGAGAGTGAGAGAGAGTTTGTATGTAAATCAGAGGAAAATGCCCTTAGTAAAGTCAGAGAAGAAATAGAAACTGTATCCACATTTCTCACATCTGTTTGTAGCCAAGGAAAGCAACATTGCTCCTCTGTCTCACCAGTACTAAAATAATTTGTGGCCATGGAAGATTTTTGTCATTTTCAAAAAGCCATGTGAATGAAAAGCCTCCTATTCTCCAATCCACCCCTAGTCTGCACTCACTTAAACTCCTAAATTGTGCTTACTCAGGGAATAAAGAAAAGGAAATGGGATGAGATGAATGTATGATTTCCTCTTCCCGGTGCATCCTTGAGACCAGGTGTGTTAAATCTTGTAATCGTAGGTGTGATTATAATCAGGGGCACGTTAATGAGAAGCGGAGATAATCACAAAGCTTTCAATCTGGGATTTCTCTTTATGGCTCTGTTTTGCCCCCAGGAACAGCTGAAATGAAAATGCCACTTTGTTGATGAAGTTTTTTTATATATTTTTTTTCCCTTCTAATCACCATCTCTCAGACTACAGAGCGCCAAAAGATAATACCAGGTTGCAGCGAATTCTCTGTTGCTTGTAGATGTGCCTGCCAAGGACCTCTGTGGTTATGGCAGCTTGAAAAGGAGGTAGAGGTTCAGAAGATCAGGAGATAAATTGGAATTAGAGAGGGAAAATATCACCATAACTCATGAGGTAGTTTTTACCTCTTTCCCATTTGCAAGTAGCCAGAGTTTTATGCAATATCCGCATTGTTTTTGACAATATCCACATTGGAGAGAAATGCTGTGATCACTTTCTTGTTGAAAAACTTAATTTCTCTCCTTAGCCTCATTTTGGCCTGTGACCATATCTGTTACATAGCCTGAAGCAAAGCAGAAGCCAGAAAGACCCCAACTCCTCCCACCTCCCCAGTCCCCACCCCATCTCCCCACCTTTAAACCCATTCTACCTTACCCTTGCTGAAAAACAAATTTACTAGGAATACCCAGGAGAGGAGATATGGTCAGACCTGCGCTTTCTGTTGGCCTCAGAATTGAGAAAAGCGCTTCTCAACATGAGTAGGTAAGCTAAGCAGCAGAATAAGGAAGTTGTACTTAACTACTCAGCTCTCCCTGAGTTAGAGCTATGCACAGAGAATTGTTTATTCTAAGTACTGTAAATGTATACAACATCCATATTCATAGATTCATTCCAAAGACAATAATTGGGGCAGTAGTCACTGAGCGATGGCCTATCAGACTGGCCCTCCTTCAAATAACACCCATAAACTCTGGACAAAATATAATGAGCAGCTATGGAAACCACTGGAGAGGGATTAGAAGCAGGCAGATGCTTACTCGAGTCCATGCTTAGAGGAAGGTGATGTGCACGTGAGTTCTATTTTCTTGGCTTTTAACCTACGGACAGGTATACTTGGCAAGGCATACGATACAGTAGGGACACTGGTGGAGAGATCGCTCTTTCTGGCCTGTGGAACCAAAAGTTTGAATCTGGGGAAACTATAGCTGCAGGAGAAAGAGGGGCAATGCTGGAAGGGAAAAGTCCAGACAGAGGATTCCAAATTCTGTCTGCCTACTTCTCTGGCTAACCCCTGAACCAAGCAAGATAATTGCCTGCTTCAAAACAAAAATAAACCACCTACTGGAGAAGAACAGAAATCAGAATCTCCATAATCTAACATCCATAATGTCCTGGACACGAGTCCTAATTACTCAATATATGAAAAACCAGGAAAATGGAACATATTCACAAGCAAGAAGAAAATCAACTGAGACCAACCCAAGATGATCCTGATGTTGGAATTATAAGAAAAGGATTTTTTTTTTTTTTTTTTTTTTTGAGACAGAGTCTCACTCTATCGCCCAGGTAGAGTGTAGTGGCATCATCATAACTCACAGCAACCTCACCCTTCTGGGCTCAAGCAATCCTCCTGCCTCAGCCTCCCGAGTAGCTGGGACTACAAGTGTGCCACTACCACGCCTGGCTAATTTTTCTATTTTTGTAGAGATAAAGTCTCACCCTTACTCTAGCTGATCTCAAACTCCTGGCCTCAAGCAATCCTCCTGCCTCGGCCTCCTAAAGTGCTAGGATTACAGGAGTGAGTCACCATGCCTGGCCCAAAAAGGATATTAAAACAGTTATTATAATTATGCTTAATGTAATAAAGGAAAAAAATTCTTACAGTTAATAAAAAGGAAATCTCAGAAGAGAAATAGAGATAATTTTAAAAAGCCAAATGGAAGTTCTAGAACTGAAAACTATATTATTTGAATTTAAAAACAAAAAAATCCCTAAATGGAATTAAAAGTAAAATGGAAATGACCAAGAAAAGAATAAATAAGTAAATTGGAAGATAGAGCAATAAAAATTATCTAGTGGGAAGAACAGAGGAAAAAAAAAAATTTTTTTAATGAGTAAAGCTGGATGTAGTGGTACGTGCCTGTAGGCCCTGCTACTTGGGAGGCTGAAGCGGGAGGATCACTTGAGCCCAGGAGTTTGAGGCCAGCCTGGGCAACACAGAGAGACCCTGTCTCCAAAGCAAAAAAAAAAAAAAAAGTGATTTGGTAAGACCAGAGGTTCTCAGGAACCAAACCCTGTATTTCCCCCAGGAACAATGGTTCCATATCTGCTGATGCAGCATTCACAGTGACTTTATTTATTCATTTTTAGAGACAGGATCTTGTTCTGTCACCCAGGCTAGAGTATAGTAGCATGGTGATGGCTCACTGCAGCCTCAACCTCCTGGGCTCAGGTGATCCTCCTGCCTCAGCCTCCTTAGTAGCTGGGACTACAGGCACATACAACCATACCCAGCTAATTTTTAAAATTTTTTTGTAGAGACAAGGTCTTGCCGTGTTGCTCAGGCTGGTCTCGAACTCCTAGGCTCAAGCGATCTTCCCGCCTCTGCCTCCCAAAGTGCTGGGATTACAAGTGTGAGCCACCGTATCCAGCCCACAACAACTTTGTAAAACATAACTACCATGAATAATGAAAATTGACTATATATACAATAGAAACAAATTTTATCTTAAAAGAACAATGAGTGATTTGGGGTTGATTATAGTTTGAGAATTGTCTAGGTAACTATTGCTGCAGCCCTATACATAGTTTATTGAAAGTTGGCCCATTGTGGTGGCGCACGCCTAAAGTTCTAGCACTTTAGGAGGCCATGGTGGAAGGATTTCTTGAGGCCATGAATTTGACACCAGCCTAAGCAAGAGTGAGACCTTCTCTCTACAAAAAATAGAAAAATTAGCCAGGCCTGGTGATACATGCCTGTAGTCCCAGCTACCTGGGAGGCTGAGGCAGGAGGATCGCTTGAGCCCAGGAGTTTGAGGTTACAGTGAGCTGTGATGATGCCACTGCTCTAGCCCAAGTGACAGAGCAAGACCCTGTCTCAAAAAAAAAAAAAAAAGACAAATGACAGACAAAAAAAAAACATTATTAAAGGTTGACTTCTTAGAAGAACTGTGACGTACTTGAGAACTTTGCACATAGGTTTAAAATGACTAAGTGCGGCAGCATTTTATATTGAAACTCTCTCCCTTTTTAATGTTAAAAGGTAATTACCAGAGCAGATTTTCTTCCTTCTAATCCTGAATTTTAGATGACAAAAGAATAATCTATTCTCTACTCTGTCCAGTGGGAGATCAGTAATAGGCTTTTTTTTTTTTTTTTTTTTAGCAAAAGGAAAAAGAAACGTATTAATTTTCCAGCAAATAAGGACAAGTGTCTCAAAAGACCACCATCCTGCCTTTAAGCAGAAAAACAGGGCTTTTTAAAGGGCAGGGAGTTAAGGCGGTTGGGCTCGGGTCTACGTGACCAATGTGTCACATTGTCATGGCTTCGGGCTATTGTTGTTTAACAATAATTGGTGGTTTTAGTCCACCTTATCTCTGGTAAGGAAAATCTTGTGACCTCTGTCTAGACAATTACGTTGAGCCATCTCTAACTCCTGGACTCCAGATGTGGGGTTGTAGTTTATTCTCAATTCCTGGTGTGCTCTTGGCTGAAGAATGACCAGACACACACCAAAAGTAAGGCAAGCGTGAAACAACATTCATTGAGGAAGGATGAGATAGGTTTACAGACCAAGAGCAAGATATAGATTTCCAGAGCAAGAGCAAGATATGTTAAAATGACAGACCCTTTTATTGTAACAAAAGGCCAGTAGTAGCCTTTGAATTCATTCCTTCAAGATGACAAAAAGTCTTAACTTTGGGTCGTTTCTTCAAAAATAAGCAAAACCTGGAAGCATCTTCAAGGGAGGAGTTTGATGTTTATTGTTAATTGATGGCCGAGTCAGGTTCTGAGCCGAAGCCAGGCCTCCACCCAGGAATGATTTTTTTTTTTTGAGACAGAGTCTCACTTTGTTGCCCGGGCTAGAGTGAGTGCCATGACGTCAGCCTAGCTCACAGCAACCTCACACTCCTGGGCTCAAGCGATCCTACTGCCTCAGCCTCCCGAGTAGCTGGGACTACAGGCATGTGCCACCATGCCCGGCTAGTTTTTTCTATATATTTTTAGTTGTCCAATTAATTTCTTTCTATTTTTGGTAGAGACAGGGTTTCACTCTTTGCTCAGGCTGGTCTCGAACTCCTGAGCTCAGACAATCCACCCGCCTCGGCCTCCGAGAGAGCTAGGATTACAGGCGTGAGCCACCGCGCCCGGCCTCACCCAGGAATGATTTTTAAATTCTTCTTTTGAGTTCAGTATTGGACTCTGATGGGAGAAGCCTCGTCCTAGTGACATTATGAATGTTGGTCTCACTGACGTTTCTACAGTCGGAGATTACTCTGCTGCTTCCCTGTGCGAGAGAAGGCAAAGCCTGGCTGAAAAAAAGAAATGGTTTGTGTATGACGACGTGCCTTTCCAACTACAGAACACTTAGTGCCTGTGTCCCAGTTCACCTCGTGCCTGTCTGTCCAGGCCAGATGGGGACTAGGACCAGAGCAGGGTGGGATACAGCACAAACGGCAAGTTAGAGGTAAAGGGACAGAATGAATGGGAAGTGTCCTTCCTTTTATTTTATTTTTCAGTTCATTTAATGACTTCCTAGTAGATCGAATGTGTAAAAGTCACCCCCTCAGTAGTTCTGTTCCTAAAGCGGGAGAACTGGCCTTCGTGAGAGGACTGCAGCAGCCGAGTCCTGTAGCTCAGGCTTTGAGCGTGGACTCTGGAGTCAGCACGTCCGGGATCGAATCCCAGCCTTGCAACTTGCTGGCAGTCAGATGCTGCACAAATAGGTTGACCTCTCTGTGCCTCAACTTCCTGTCTATAAAATGGGAATAATTAAAGTACTACTTTATAGGGTTGTTGTGAGAATTAAATGAGGTTATCTATGTAAAGCATTTAGAATGTATAGGTTCTAAAAGCTCAACACGTGTTAGTTATTATTATTAACATTATTAACATGCTCTCACAAATACATACATTCCCCTTCCCCGCTTTCCCTTATTTAGTTACATTATAGTGTTTATTTTGTCAGAATTCAGTGTCTATCTTATGACTATAATTATTATCTACAGCTATGTAATGTACTATGGTTACACTTCCTTTCTTGGATGAATTTTGGTTTTCTCTGAAGTTAACAATAGTCTCAGGTTTACATTTGCTACCTTTCTATGAACCTACCATCAATTCACCCCCAATCTCTGCTGCAGGTTTATAAATTTTATAAAAGTTTCAGACACATCAAGTAAACTAACAGCTTCATCTTCTTGAAGCCACTTCTCCTGCAACCCTTCACCCACTCACTCTTGTCCGGACTGGTTACTTTCTAAGCCTGCTACAAGATTTAGGAACAGAGCGCTTAAAAGCTGATGACACTCTGTGTACAAGTACTTATTTACGGTCTAGATGGACTTTTTAAGAGGGTGGCGAGCTGGCCAAGTCATTTTGCTGGGAGACTCCATACTATGATTATCTTGAAGTCTTTTTGGGGGGCCTTGGTGTAAAAGAATCTTCTAGTTTCCTACATAGAGAAGCCTGGCTGCAGGGTTCAGAAAGATGAGTGGAAGGAGGATGGAGGTGTCATTATTCAGTATGTAGACTTTCACTTAATCCTCCTGTTTTTAATGTGGCACTCCCATCTGTACCTGTACCTGATGTCTCCCTATCAAGAGTCTCTCTGAGCTGGGCGTGGTGGCTCACGCCTGTAATTCTGGCATTCTGGGAGGCTGAGGCGGGAGGATCACTTGAGTTCAGAAGTTCAAGACCAGCCTGAGCAAGAGCAAGACCCCATCTCTACTAAAAATTGAAAAAATTAGCTGGGCGTGGTGGCACATGCCTGTAGTCCCAGCTACTCGGGAGGCTGAGGCAAGAGGATCACTTGAGCCCTGGAGTTTGAGGTTACTGTGAGCTATGATGATGCCATGGCACTCTAGCCCAGGTGACAGAGTGAGACTCTGCTTCAAAAAAAAAAAAAAAAAAAAAGTCTTTCTGGTTGGACCCTCCAAAGGGTAAAACTCGAGGCTCTGCTGTGGTTGGGAGGGACAGTGACCTGGATGCAGAGAGGAGAAGAGGCTTCAGGGCACCTGATCACTAGGTAGACATACTTTCAACTAGGGCTTCTGTTCACCCCTATTTTAAGAGGCACGGGATTATCAACTCCGGAACTTTTCTGAGTTTTTGTGGCACATTAGGCTTGCTTCGGGGCTTCTTAGGTTTAATAAGTCAGTTTAGCATCCAGACCAAGACACTTTTAAGAGTAAAAGAGGCTACTATTAATAATTATACCAGAGCATTAGGAATAAAATGTATTATTCTGGACAAATCAGGACTATAACTCTAGGATTCACCCAACTGCTTTCTAGCATCAAAACTTTTGTTGCTATTTCTACTTTTTGTTGTTGTTGTTGTTCTGGTAACTTAATGCCATTTTTTATCCCTTTACTATAATTTTAGTGAGGTTTCAGGAGAGAGCAGTGGTGTGCACTTACTTTTAGTCCACCAGCTTTTGGGAGGCAGCCTCCATTCTTCCCTCTTTACTGGTGGAGAAAGTAGATATGAAAGGCCCATGTGACTATAGCAGAGCTCTTTTGGTTTTAAGCAGCAGAAACCTAGTCTGAACTAGCTTAGGCAAAGGGAACATGTTAGCCTGTTTCATCCAAAGGAGGACTGAACAACCACATTGTGGGAAGAGCAGAGATAGAGCTGAGGGGTCAGTGACTCTTAGAATCACCAACAAATATTCCGTTTCTTATCTCTGCTTCTCTTGCATTTCAGCTTTATTCGCTCGTCCTGGGGTCCAGCTTTCTTTCTATGGCAGCAACATGACCACTGTCAGTGGCCCCGTGTTGCAGCTTATATCCAACACTCAGATTCCCTCTCTGGCCCCAAATGCAGAAATTCCGGGGAAGAGACTTAATGTTCTGGCTAAGATCATATGTCCATCTCCAGATCAACCAACTTGGCAGGACCAGGTGGGGTTTGTAGGGATTGCAGGTTTGTGTAAAATCATGTTCAGCCTCCACCGAAGCCATTTGTGAGAGGTCAGGCTGGGCTCGGTGCCTAGGACTAGGGCATAACCCCATAGATTTCCTCAACAGTCACTTGGCCACATTCATATGATGTTAGCGATGGATTTGAGAAGCAAAGCTGATAAAGATTAGGAGTCACTCACTACCTTACTGGGATTGCTAAACTATAAATGTTCAACCTTTTCTAGTGATAACGTAAGTGACAGTTTGGAAGCCCTAACATTTAAAACTGCTCCCTTTCTGCCTCTTCTGCATAATCATTTACATAGATCTACATATGTTAGAACTTGGTTCATCTTCCTCTTCTGCATCAGACTTATGATATTTTATTTTCTGTAGGATAGCTTTCTCCTTACCCTCCTTACTCGGATCTAAAATGACCAAGAAAATGCTCTCATTTAAACATTCAAAGTTGCAGAATTTTAGGACATTAGAAGTAGAAGAGGCCTTAGAGACTATTTAATTTATATTTCACAAAAATTTCCTTATGCTGCATACAACTATCTATTCCCCTCTTAGAGATTCAGGGCATGTTAACCTGTCAGGAGTCTGAGAAGTGCTGTAGCAATGTGCTAAACCCATTTACCGAGGAACCCTTTTGTCACCATAAGCATGCCAAATAATAAGGTTCCATGGAAGATACTTTGGGAAACGATCCAGCTGTCTTCTTTTATGAATGAGGAAACTCAAGCTCATGAAGAGACTGTGGTTATAATATTCCAAAGCTAATGCCAGGAAGAATTAGCACCCGTTTCCAGTTATTACTGGTAACTTATGTTGGCCAAGTGCTAATGAAATATAGTATCTTCCCTCCTCATCCTCTTCTTTAGTTCACTCATTCATCTTGTTCTTATGGAACAAGGTTTGTCTTTTTCTCCCAGGTATTTTAGATACCATCATTAAGGTGAGCTGGAGCACAAAGTAGGCACCAGGATTCAGAAAGTCTGCTCTGTCAGCCTCCTTTCCCCACGTCAGACCCGACGCGCTTTTACTGTAACAAATCATTCTAACATATTCTGTAGTGCTCCCTTTATCCTCCTGAAATAAAATTTATAACTTCTTAATCTGTATTCATATTTTTAAATAGATATAATGCCCCAATTGTAATATAAAGAAGAAATGAAAGGATAGTAGTTTAAAATAAAATAATATGTATTTTGATGTATAACTGTCTAGGCCACCTCTGAGACATAATGAACTATTCAGTTGCTCTTGTATATAAAAACACCATGAATATAACAGCAGAAAATACAAATGGATTCAGATGTCTTATGTTGATAACTCAGGGATACCATGGGTGATACTGAGTCGTCTAATTTTCCAAAATGGTAAACTGTTCTTTGAAAATTCCAAAGAAATCAAAATATTCTCTCTCTCTCAGTTTATGTGATAGCTGCACTCCAGAAAAATAGAGTATGAATTAAAACCACACAAAAACACTTTTATTTAGCATTTACTGTATGATAGCATTTATACCTGAGTGCTTTACATGAATTAATTCATTTAACCATCATAATAATCCCATTTACTTATGATTAATATCCCAGTAGGACAAAGAAGATCAGTAAGTGGCAGAGCAGTGGATGAGCCCAGGCAGCACAGTTCCAGGACTTCATACTCCCATCTTCTTTTTTATATATATACAATTTTTATTTTTCAATTAAAAAAATAAGTAAAACTGAAAAAAAATAGCAAAAAGCAACATTTCGTTGTTTCCCCTATTTGCCCCCACTACACTAATTTCAGCCCCTTCAAATTTCTCCCCACCTGGTTCTAGGAGCCCCTAGGGGGTGTCCCTCATGCCTTCTGAGATGGTGGCTATAAAAGAGTGTTCGCTTTTGCTACCATGTTGTCCTCTGGCTACTTTCTGTCCTGCTTTGTCATGCTGTGGCGACACCTCTGTGTTTCTGTCAGCTCCAGTGTTGCCACAGCTCCTGTATACCCCACCAGTGGTACTGTATTAGTCAGGGTTCTCCAAAGAAACACAACCAAAGGGAAGGATACAGAGATAGATTGATTATGAGGGATTGGCTCGTGTGATTTCAGAAGCTGAGAAGTCCCACAATCTGCCATTTGTAAGCTGGAGGCCCAGGAAAGCCAGTAGTGTAGTTCCCGTCCAAACCTGAAGGCCTGAGAACCAGGGAAGCCAATGGTATAAGTTCTGGCCCAAGTCCGAAGGCCAGAGAACCAGGAGTGCCAATGTCGGGGGGATGGAGGGCAAGAGGAGATAGATGTTCCAAGCTTAAGCAGAACAGCCGTACTCACATCTTCTATGTCCCTTTCACCTGGGGGAGTCAGAAACTCCATCACTTGGGCACTCTGCACAGATCGTGGCTAACAGAAGGCCACTTCAGATCCTGGAAACCATGATACCCAAAGGAAAACAGGCCAGACTACATCCTCACCACATATTTGCTGTCTACCGAGTAGAATGGCAGAACAATGACGGGAGAGTCACTGTTTGAGCTAACCTTGGACCTAGGTGCCCTGACCTCCCAGGACCTGCCACCATGAACTCTTCAGAGAGCAGAAGGAGGAAATAACCCTGGCTTCTTTTTCTGCCCTTCCTCATGCTCCCCCTATCTCTTGCCAAAAGCACAGTCCAGCCACAGACTACACCATCTGGAAACTTCCCGTAATGTACACAGAACTGGGAAAAGCAGGGAGCAGAGAAGAACTGAAGGAGCCTTCAAGGCTGCCAAGCTGGGGAGTCCCAAAGTCTTGGGACTTTCCCTCTTTCCCTGCAGCCTGATTCGGGAATTATTTCTTCCTCAGAGAGTCATTATGCTGATAATCAGATGAGCCTCTGGGTTGCAAAACCCATTTATTTTTGCTCCATCATCTGAAGGGGAGGAGTTCTGACTAAGTGTGCCCTCTTTGGAGTGACGTGAGATGACAGTCTGGATGGATGCTCTGGGGTCTGTTCCAGCCCATTGCTCATCACCCCACGGTTGGTTTGCTCATAGCAAATCTGCGCCAAATAAATTCCGTGTTCTCTGAGGTTGGTCCTTCATAATAATATTGCTAACATTTATTAAGAGCTTATTGTATGCCAAGTAAAGTGCTAAATTCTTTACACTTTTATCTCACTGAATCCTCCTAAAAATGCTGCGAGATAAATAAACTTATTAACTCTTTTACGGAGAGGAAAATTCAGGTCCAGAAAGTTTACTTACGGATGCTCAGGTCACACAGCCAGCAAGCGGGAGAACTTGAGTGCACACCCAGGCTGTCTGAATCGCCAGCGTGGCTGTTCCCAAGGAACTGATGAGAACTGGCCTGAGAGGGTACTTGAGGAAGAGGTGAACTGTTACAGGTGTATTGGGGCAAACCTGGGCTCCTAGGACTTCTGCTTCCTTAACCACCTGACTTCCTTCTACTCTCTAATTCTCCCCAGTTGACAGGTATTCGGTTACTCAGAATGGTAAGAAAATTACAACTAGAGAGACCTTTCTGAAATGCAGTTCTGCTGAAGTCCAGTCCCCAGCTGGTATTAATATTTTTTTTAATGGTTCCTTGCAGTCCATGAGATAAAGATGAGTCCATCCATAATCTGGCCCCACCTGCCTTCTATGACCTTCTCTCCCACACTTCCCCTCTTGTGCCCTGAGAACCACACGGCAGCCCCAAAATAACCTGCCATACTGTTTCTTGCTTCCACATCTTACTCCATACTGTTTTCTTATGCCTCAAATGCCTTCTTTTCCCCATCTGATGAGCTTTTATTCATCCATTAGGACTTGACTTAAATGTAACACTCTTGTGAAAAGCTTCCTGATTTCTCAAATAAAATTAGTCCTCGCTGCCTCAGGCTCCACAGTTCTTCACATATTGGCCCAAGATTATGGTCGATGCTGTAGTGATTTGCTCACATGTCTGGTGTCACCAGGAAACCATAAGTCCCTGAACACTCCATTCACTTCTGCATTCCCCAACTCTAGCCCGTTGCCTCATTCGTTTATGAGCGCGTGAAATCATTTCTGTAAGAGGCGTGGAATACTTCTCTCGAATTTCTTTATGCCTACCTTTGCAGTAAATAGACTTCTTGGATCTTAAACTGGGAATTCTGGGACTTCCAAACTCCTCCAGTATGAGGTTTCCCAAGAGCCAAACTTGTCTAAACATGTTCTCTTAAGGAGGGAATTTTGCTTCCTTACTTGGAAACACGTAAAGGTTTTTTTTGTTCCATTTGGGTTGTAGACATGCTGTCCCCAAATCAGCTGGGAGAAGGAGTCCTGAGGCAGAGTGACAGAATGAATATTGATGTGCGCCAGAATCAGTCTGCATTTGAAAATTTGGCTTCTTCCACACTATATATATATAGACATGGATATATATATATATATTTAGATATATTTTGCTGTCAAAATTTTAGCACATGTATTTCCCTTAATTTCTGCCATCTGAGCAGAGGTTTCTACCATAATGGCAGCAACCCTAGCAAGAGGTAGCTGTATTTATCTTATCTCTTCATTTTTCTACATGGTGCACGTCAGTAACCTATGACGTTCTCTGTCTTCACAAACATACTTCACATACACATGTTTAAGAAAAAAACTTTTTTTAATATTTTGGGGAAAAGATGCAATCTTAGTTTGTGAGTCAAAAATTATTCTGACTACTACCCCTCTTCTGGAAAATAAAAACCTTATTCTTGATAATTAGGAAAATTCCAAATGTAATAGGTTATGTCTAAATTGCCCTTGCAATTGATGCTTAGATTTTTCATAGACAAAGCCACAACGGTGACCTCTACTTTTGAGACCGTGGTATGTCTCTTACTAAGTCTCCTATCCATTGTTTTTCCTACCATCCTGCACTACTGCGTCCTTATGATTAGATCATTAGAGTTTCCTGGGCAGCATGAAAAGATAATTTTTAAAAAGCCTGTGTTCTAACCCCTGTGATTCTGATTCTTAGGTGCAAGATGAAATCCAGGCATTTTTAAAGTTCTCCGGTGGATTTTAATGAGCAGCGAGGGTGGAGACTCACTAGCTAGAACAATGGTATCACTCAGAGAGGATGGTATGCACTGCACTCTAGGCAGTGTCACTATACTTTTCTGTTTGTTATAGGTCGGGGGTTGCTTTTTGCAGTCTGGTCCACGCCACGTATATATTAGCTATATATTAGCACATAATGCAAACCCTACCAGGACCTCCGATGTATCCGTGACTCTGGTTTTTCTGCCCTTTGGTCTGCCTTACGTTTCTGAAGCATCTTGCACAGAGCATTGAGTTCCACTGAACAAATGCCCTACGGACCATGTCCTGCACTCCCCCTGCCCATAGAGATCCATAGAGGCATGGCTGACTCAAGCTAGACCTGCAGTGTGTAACCAGGGTAAGCCTGGTGTGATTCAGGGTGTCCCCAAAGCAAACTGGCACCCCAAAGGAAACCCAGATTTTGGAGTCAGCCACTAGCCCATCTGCTGCTCTTCCTCCTCCCTCACCAGCCAACAACTTTGATGGTGCAAGAGAAAGATCAAATTCTCTGCACAGTATCCTCCTGTATATTGGATTTCCTCATAATGCACATGTTTCAAAGCAAGATTTGTGGAGTCAGACCTGACAGATGCAGGTTTGAATTCTAAGCTATTTGTCCTTGAGCAAATCTCTAAACCTCCCTAAACCTCCTTTCCCTAATTCATAAACTGCAGCTAATAATACCTGCCTCATAGGATTAAATGAGATGATGTGTGTAAAGGGCTCAGCACAGCGACTGAAAGGTAGTAAACACTGAAATGGTAGTAGTGAGCCATTTTCAGGTGCTGTCTAGTCTCGTGCTGGAGGCTTTCGGTGCAGAAACGAAACAGGACTGTGTGGTAATTGCGTACGGTTTGAAAGCCAGGGTTATAATCACCTTGTTAGGACAGCGTTCCCATCTCTTCTCCCACAAGCAGCAGCCTGCTGCTTTGCACACACTCTGGCCATTTTCCCTGATGCCTTTGTTCTATTTCAGGGCTTGTGGGGGTGTGGGAAAGCTGCTGCCGTCCTCAGTTTGCTATTTAAAGGCTTTTTGAAAGATGCAGCCTCTGCTGCTCCTACCACCATGGCGGGTGGCACTCCAGTCCCTGCCACAGAGAGGTGCTTGGTCACCGGCTCCTGGAAGCCGAGGCGGCATGCCTCAGCATACGCTAGCCAAGGAGCACACACAGGTGTCGGGAAGTCTGACTGCCTACTTTTTGTGTAGGACCCTGAGCTATCATCCCTCCCAGCACTTAACCTCTAGCCACAGTCTTGGTCTTTGTCCCTAAACTACCTAGCCGGTCTCCGTCCCTGTAGCATTTTTGGCACTCGACCAGTTAAATTTTTTTCACTTATTCTTCAGTAAAAATCATGCGTGATTCCCCCCCTCATCGCCTTCCCACCCCATCTCCAATTTGCACTTGAGATGCTGTCCGCATTTAACAGCCAGACACAATCCAGAAAAAGTAAAAATGCCATTTATCGCCAGGTCTAGCAGAGAAAAATACTTTGAAAATGAAAGGTTTTTGAAAAGCTCAATAACCTCTGGTTAATAATAATGCCGCGCTGAACTTCAGCGTGTTTGAGATTCTCTGTCCGTCAGGCATGGGTAGAAATCTCTCAGACATTCGTAACCCTGCCTTTTTTTGCTTACCCTCCCTAGGCTTTCAGCGAAGTGTCTCAAAAGCCTGGTCTTTTGGTCTGAATTGGCCCTAATTTCTTTTTCATAGGCCCATCAAAGTGAAAGTTTGGGTTTTATCGGTAAAGCATTCTTCTTCAGGCCAGAGCTCCCTGAATGAGGTCTAGATTGTCTGCCTGCATTCTGCTTCCCCAATTTATTTGTTTCCTGCCCATGATCTTAGAGAGGCCACTGGCCTTGAAGACCTCAGAGTCTGGCTCCTTTCTGCCAGCCAAGCAGAATTCTCCCCGATGCCCTGTGTTCTGTGCAGTAACACGATCAGAGTGTTCCAGATGCCACCATCATTTGACCCATGCCAGCCCCGGGACTGCACTCAGACTGCATTAAATCCATCCCCCTTCTTGTCCTCTGCCTCTCGCTCCTTCTATAATGATTCCCCTTCGTCTGTTCATCTGCTTGACCACTCCTCTTTTGCCTCTGCTCTCTGTCCTTTGTTATCAGAGCTGTGCCTTTCCTCGAATGTTCTTAGCCCCTTGATGGTAACCCAAATTTTCTCTGCGTGGTGATAATAATGATAATACTTATAGATCATTTTGCTAATGATTGTAAAATATCTTCACTTACATTATCTCTTTCAATCCCCGCAACAAACTGGTAAGGTAGGTAGGATATGTGCTTCGTGGCCCCCACGTCACAGCGGTGAAAATCACAAGTGCTCTGAGAGGTGGTGGAGTGGAGTGACGAATAAGGAACCCTGGCTCCAGAGTCAGGCTGCCGGGGCTTGGATCCTGGCTCTACCTGTGACTAGCCGTGTGACCCTGGGCAAACTGGAGGTAATAATAGCACCTCTCTCATGTTGTGAAGATTAAGTGAGTTAATGCAGATAAAATGGCCAGAACCATACGTGGCACATAACAAGTACTATATAAGGATTAACTACCATTATCATTCATTCGTTCCACAAAGATTTGCTATGTGCCAGGCAGGTTCTGTTCTGGGCCTCAGTGATGTAAGAGTAACAAGATGGACACAGTCCTGTCCTTCACAGAGATCACAGTCTTCCTGGGGCAGACTGTTATACCACCACTCTCTTAGCACCCAGCATTTGCAAGTCCTTGTGCCTAGATCTTTATGGACATTCATTTTTTTTTTTTTAAGACAGAATCACTCTGTTGCCCGGGCTAGAGTGCCGTGGCATCAGCCCAGCTCACAGCAACCTCAAACTCCTGGGCTCAAGCGATCCTTCTGCCTCAGCCTCCTAAGTAACTGGGACTATGGGCACACACCACCACACCCAGCTAATTTTTTCTATTTTTTAGTAAAGACGGGTCTCACTCTCTTTCACTTGTCTCAAACTCCTAACCTCAAGTGATCCTCCCACCTTGGCCTCCCAGAGTGCTAAGATTACAGGCATGAGCCACCACACCTGGCCTCTAGACATTAATTCTTACAACAACCTTAAAAGGAGGCCGTGTTAATCCCCATTTTACAGATGAGATCAGTGATCCCAAGAGGTGAAGTAGATTGCCCACAATTCCCTTGCTAGTACTTAGGAGCTCCAGGGCTCACTTCTCCCAGTTCACCTGCCTCCAGACCATTAGGTTTGACTGTGTGTCTGCCCTGCCCCCACACTGTGAGCTCCTGAGGCGCTGTCCCTCTTCACCCAGAGCACTTAGCCTATTCTGTTGCACACGGTAGGGGAGATGTTTGCTGAGCTGGTCTCTGTTGATGATCCTTGACTCTCTGCCCCATAACTAGTCTCATCTGTTCATTCTTGCTTACCTCAGCCACAGAATCGCTTAGTGGTCAAAATTAGGGCGCTTAGAAGTTGGACTATAGCTTTCTGATAGGTTCCTACCACACCTAATGCTTACTCCAACATGTTTTTAAACAGAACTAGTTGGATTCTGGGGTCTTCTCCTCCTCAGGGCCCCAGTCTGGAGAATCTTTTTGTCTACCAGGACACTCTTCTGGCCACTAACTCCAGTTCACATCCTTCCCAGTCTTGCCCTGCCTTTTATTTTCATGTCTGACTTCCCTGTTATTCCCATTTTTTGTCTCTCTGCCTCATACTTATTTATTTCTGAGCCACAAAGGGAGCCACAATTGAGGGTTGATAGAATTGTATGGAATTCAGTTTTCTTTCCTTTTGATCTTTTTAATTTTTTACCTCATCTATTGGTTTTGTAGAAGATTGAATTTCTAAGTACAATCAGTGCTAAAAAAGCATTTAACTTTTTTAGCCTTTTATACTTAGAACCTATTTTCTGCTTAAATATTAAGAAATTATGGTTTGAAAAGCCTCTGCTAGATCACATCTTTCCAGAGACCTTATTTCTTTAAATGTCATGTTTGTGACCATTTGCGTTATGTCTTGTTGATTCCGTGTAATAATAATAGAAGAATAGCAGTTTCATTCACCTAAGTTCCATTTGTAAAATCACCTTGAAATGTAAATAACTTTTAAAATACTAAAATAATTTTTTAAAGTGTAAATGAATCTACTCATTCCTCAATGTCTTTACCAATGGAGCTTATGTTGGAGAGGTGGCCCAACTAGAGGCTTTTTTTCTTCCTCTGTTTTCCAGATATTCTGGCTTGTGGTTATATGGCTTTTAAAATCAAACAAATAAATTTAGGAGTTAAAAAGAAGAAAGGTATTTGTCATTTATTTCTTCTTTTGTTCTTAACTCAAAGAACAACCCCTTCTCAGATGTTCCAGGCCAAGCTCATTGAAAGAGACAAACACTGTCTTCCTGCTTTTCCATTGAACGTGCACCTGTGCGCCCAGGGCAGTCCTGCTCCCTTTTCAGTCTGCCATGCCTCTTCTGCTCCTTTCTCCGCCACATCTAACCCTAAAGACTGCTCTTGTCCCTGAAACATCAGCTTTGTGTGTTTCCAAAAAGTGGCATCTGGAGAGGGGGGTGGGGGAGGAGAGAGAGGAAGAGTGTGTGTACCTGTGTGTGTCACTCGTGCTCTCTAAATTCTTTTGATAAAGAACTCGAACCTCACCCCTTCCAAAGAGTTTCAGACCAGGAATCTGCGTATTATTATACTTTAAGATATCCATGGCCTAAGAGCTTCTCAGATGGAGAATGTGTTTATTTCAGCCTCCTGCTGCAAATAAGCTAAGCTAGCTCTCCTCTGGGCGAGACACACACCCCCCCACCACACATACACACACACACACACACACACCCCAATACCCCCTCCACCTTTTCCTGGAGTCCTTGGGTCTTGATACAGTTGCGGGATGAATGGCAGGTGTGTTGAACTCTTAATGAGAGGTTTCCGCGTGGGATTGCCTATATCCTGCCCACCACAGCGGCTCCTGTGAGTAACTTTACCTCTGAACTCTCCTTGTATTCAGCCCTTGATCCATGGGATTTGGTGAGAATCCCTGGCTGGCAGGAAGCTTTGATCCTCGGGGAGTCCAGAGGAAGTCCTGTGATGTGTGGGATCCCTGGAGTTATAGGGATTGGGGAGAAGCTATACCAGGGTGGGTTGCTAAGATAGACCCATTAATTAAGAAGGAGCCTTTGCTTAACACTCAGTTACCAGAAAAGGAGATCCGGTAGCTGATAACAAGAGGCTCAGCACCCCTCAAGTACGCAGTGGTGTTTGCACAGGCACTGTTGTTATTTTAAGGACCAGCAGTGCCCAGGGGAAAATTCCTACCCACACCAGGATAGACCAGAATACTTTAGAGCTTCCCTTTTTAACAAGTAATAGCTAACCTTACTTGGACTGTTAGGAGGCTCGAGCAAAAAAATCTCTAAGGTATCTCTGACTAGGTGAAAGATTCCTCTAGAAGAAAAAAAGAAGATGACCTTAATAAACAGTGAAAACTCTAGAATTTCTATAGTATATGAGACGCTTAGGGCTGTAAACCATTGGAGAGAGTGTTAGGCGACTTGGCTTTAAGCGCAAGTTGAAGTCGCATGGCAAGCATGCTGGTTTGGGTTAGAAACTGCCTTTCTGTGAGGTGGCTTGGGGCTGAGGGGACTCGCTAAAGCATCCTCATGCCATTCTTTGGAGCCACCCTTTGGCTACAAATAAATGTCAGAGTGAAGGCCCGTTCACATGTAGGGAGATGTTCCTCTTTCCCCACCCACCTCCAAAGGCAGAAATGACTTCCTTCGCTTCCACAGAAGTGGAAGGTGTGTGTGCCTGTGTCCCCACCGTCGGCAGCCAGAGGGGTGGGTTCGTGCATTATTCATCTTCTTTATCACCCGCACGCTGCCTGGGCACGCTGTCAGGCCTTAATAACGATTATCAGATGAGTGAGTAAGCATGAGGCAGCCGCTGCGGGGAGTCATCATCTTTCCGGAATCATCTCATTTTCATGCTGCCAGCCTCAAGGAAAGATTGGACTTCCTCACCCAGAGACAGGTTAAGAAAGGGCAGTGGGGGCGGTGTTGGAGAGTCAGACGGGTGGCCTAGGACACCTGACTCCTGTGTGTCTCAGAAGCCCCCTGAGAAGGCCCAGGAGGTAACTGCCCAGCAGAGATTGGGCAGCATCTTTGTGAGGTTTGCTCACAGGACTCAGGCACTAACATGGTGACACTGGGCAAGGACCAGTGAAGGTTGTTTGCAGAGCCAGCGGTATAATACATGGGGCCCCATGCAAAATTAAAATGCAGGGTTCCTTGTTAAGAAAAAAGAAAAAAGTACCATTTATTAAAATATATTTTTTTTTCCTTTCACAGTGTCTCTCTTCACTTACCCTGGTCTTCATTATTTGCTAGAGAAAAATTAAAATATTAAATTATTAGCATGAATTTTGCTGTTCATCATTGTATTGCGCAATGCCAATTTCAAATGCAAATATAAGAACATTTGCAGAATCACTGAAATTACACAATATGTATTCTGAAGCTTGTACATGCATATGTATTTCCTGCTTAGCAGTAGAAACTCTATGCAACATGGGCTCAGTGTTTTTATTTAATCACTTCTTGATACATGCACATTCTATCAATGCTCTACCTTTGGTTTGCTGATGAGTAGGAAAGGACTGAAAGGAACAAGAAGTGTAGGTTGCCCTGCTCTGTTATCTTCAGCGTAACTGACTGGTGAAAACAGGAAGTACATGAGGAAGAAAGGATGAGATAGTGTTCCTTGGCCATCTGTCTTTCCTAGGAAGTCGTTGCCTTCTTTCTGTGTTCGAAGCAAATTCTGGTTTGAATGGGAAGTGTGGCGTCTCGGGGCTGGCATGGCCTCCATTTGCGCCGTGGTAAATGTAATGACATTCTTACCTTGTACTTGCTTCAAGCCTCCCACACATTGTGAATCCACCAGACTTCTGTGCCTGTGGGGCAAGGTGAACATTATATGGAAATGTGCCGCCAAAGAATGGTGGACACAAATTGCAGCATCTCCTCTGCTGACATTCATGCTCCATTGTCCCATTGGACTTCATTTAAAAAACACAAGTTCAAAGATAAAATTATTGAGAATTTTAAGATGGCCGGCCTGAGCAAGAGCAAGACCTCATCTCAGGCTGTGCAAGGTGGCTCACGCCTGTAATCCTAGCACTCTGGGAGGCCACGGTGGGAGGATCACTTGAGGTCAGGAGTTCAAGACCAGCCTAAGCAAGAGTGAGACCCCATCTCTATTTAAAATAGAAAAATTAGCCGGGTGTGGTGGTGCATGCCTGTAATCCCAGCTACTCAGGAGGCTAAGACAGGAAAATCTCTTGAGCCCAGGAGTTTGAGGTTGCTATGAGCTAGGCTGACACCACAGCACTCTAGCCCAAGTGACAGAGCGAGACTCCATCTCAAAACAAAACAAAACAAAACCCATCTCTACAAAAAAATAGAAAAATTAGCAGGGCATCATGGCATGCACTTATAGTCCCAGCTACTCTGCTCGGGAGCCTGAGGCAGGAGGATCACTTGAGTCCAGGAGTTTGAGGTTGCAGTGAGCTATGATGATGTCACTGCCCTGTAGCCCAGGTGACAGAATGAGACCCTTTCTCAAAAAAAAAAAAAAAAAAGAATTTTAAGATGGGAACAGCAGATCATTAAACCAAACAAACATGGGCCTTCTTAAACTGGGGACCTTGTGTGACTGCACAGGTGACATACCCATGAAGCCAGCTCTGGTTGTCTGGCATTGCTTCAACAGTCATTCTTAGAATTTTCGGTTTTTACCAAGTGAGAGATTGGCTAGGAGTAGCAAGCATGCATGCCTTTATTCATTCATAAATTTTTTTCAGTATCAGCCAGGTGCCAGTCACTTTATGAGACATTGGGGGCTACACCAGTGTGAAAAAGGCAAAAGCTGGCCTCATTGTCAATAGTTCTTGTGATCTCCTGAGGAAAACATTTTTTAATTTACAGAATAACTATTTAAATTACAATTGGATGGTGCTACAAACAGAACTACAGGAAGAGCAAGAAGACTTGCCTAGGTGGGGGGTCAGGGAAAGAATCCATAAGAAAGTGCCATTTTAGGCTGAGGGGGTAGGAGCCCTGGGTTAAAGAGGAAGCAAAATAGTTCCCCTAGGCTAAGGAACAGCATACGCAAAGGCTTGAGCTGGTAAGGAGCTTCCCTGAGACAAGGAAAGAAAGATCGTCTACCAGAGCACTGGCAGCCAGAGGGCGGGCAGCTGCGGGAAAGGCACATACCTGGGGAGCTTGTTCTGTGTCGCCCTTTCCCCTGCCTTCCTCCTCCCACTCCCCAGTACCGTGCTCATCAAGAATATCTAAGGATGGAAGGCTCTTTCTTTCTTTCTTTCTTTTTTAATTCAGAATATTACGAGGGTACAAACGTTTTGGTTACATGAATTGCTTTTGTACAGGTTGAGTCAAAGTTATGAGTGTGTCCCTCACTCAGATACCCGTTAGGTGTGAATTTACCCATCCTCTCCTTCCCCCTCCCACTGGCTTGATTTCCATTGAATTTTACTACCACATGTGCTCGTGAGTGTTGATCTATTAGTTCCAATTTAGTAGTGAGTTCATGTGGTTTTGTTCTTCCATTCTTGTGATACTTCGCTTAAAAGGATGGTCTCCAGGCTGGTGGCTCACGCCTGTAATCCTAGCACTCTGGGAGGCCGAGGCGGGCAGATTGTTTGAGCTCAGGAGTTCGAGTCCAGCCTGAGCAAGAGCGAGACCCCGTCTCTACTAAAAAAAATAGAAAGAAATTATCTGGATAACTAAAAATACATAGAAAAAATTAGCCGGGCATGGTGGCTCATGCCTATAGTCCCAGCTACTCGGGAGACTGAGGCAGTAGGCTCGCTTGAGCCCAGGAGTTTGAGGTTGCTGTGAGCTAGGCTGGATGCCACGGTACTCACTCTAGCCAGGGCAACAGAGGGATAGTCTGTCTCAAAAAAAAAAAAAAAGGATGGTCTCCAATTCCATCCAGGTTGTTACAAAAGGCATTAGTTCACCATTTTTTATGGCTGAGTAATATTCCATGGTAGAAATATACCACATTTTATTAATCCACTCATGTGTCCATGGGCACTTGGGTTTCCACAGCTTTGTGATTGTGAATTGTGCTGCTATAAACAAGTGTCTTTTTTATAAAATGTCTTTTTTCCCTTTGGGTAAATACCCAGATATTGCTGGATCAAACAGTAGGTCTACTTTCAGTTCTTTGAGGTATCTCCATGCATCTTTCCATAGAGGTTGTACTATTTTGCAGTTCCACCAACAGTGTATAAGTGTTCCTTTCTCTCTGCATCCACGCCAGCATCTGTTGTTTTGGGACTTTTTGATAAAAGCCATTCTCATTGGAGTTAGGAGATACATCATTGTGGTTTTGATTTGCATTTCTATGATGATTGGAGACATTGAGCATTTTTTCATATGCTTATTGGCCATTAGTCTATCTTCTTTTGAAAAGCTTCTGTTCATGTCTTTTGCCCACTTTTTAATGGGGTTGCTCATTTGACATTATCTTGCTGAATCACTTGAGTTTTTTGTAGATGCTGGTTATCAGCCCTCTGTCAGATGTATAGCATGCAAGTATTTTCTCCCACTCTGTAGTTTGTCTGTTTGCTCTATTGATTGTCTCCTTGGCTGTGTGGAAGTTTTTTAATTTAATCAGGTCTCATTTATTTATTTTTGTTGTTGCTGTGATTGCCATGGGGGTCTTCTTCATAAATTCTTTGCGTAGGCTGATGTCTATAAGAGTTTTTTCAACCTCTTCTAGAATTTTTATAGTTTCATGCCTTAGGTTTAAGTCTGTTAAAGACTCTTTCTTTATTCTTACAGTAAGTCCAAGGCGATGCCACACACTCAGTGGACTTGGGTGGAACATGCAGGGCACCCTGCGCCCAGACCACATGCTTGATACCCACCGCGTTGACCATTTCCCATCACTTCCATCCGCCATCGCCAGCTCACTTTCTGTTCCTCAAATGTGACCTTTCTTTCCTCCGACCTGTCATCATACACTCTCTCTCTGTTCTTTTGGGACCCTTTCCATGTCCTATTCCATATTGTCTTTCTTTTTTTTTAAATTTTTTTTTTAATTTCAGAGTGTTAAGGGGGTACAATTATTTTGGTTTCATGTATTACTGTTGTAATGCTTGAGTCATGGCTATAAATGTGCCGATTACCCAAATAGTGTTCATTGTACCCATTAGGTAGGTTTTTGTCCCTCTCCTCCTCTCCCTTCCCCTCTGCTTGATTTCCACTAAGTTTTACATTCCTCTGTGTCTAAAAGTAGACCTAACATTTGATCCAGCAATCCCACTACTAGGTATTTACCCAAAAGAAAAAAAGCCATTTTATCAAAAAGACACATGCACTCAAATGTTTATTGCAGCACAATTCACAATTGCAAAGATGTAGAATCAACACAGGTGTCCATCATTCATGAGTGGATTAACAAAATGTGGTATATGTGTGCCGTGGAGTACTACTCAGCCATAGAAAGGATGAATTAATGCCTTTTGCAACAGTTTGGATGGAACTGGAGACCGTTCTCCTACCTGTATTGTCTGTCTTTATCTGCATGTCTTCTTATCTTCCTGACACATCATAAGGCTTTTAAGGGCAGGTTCTACATCTGTTTTACCTGTTAAATGGCCTTTGCCAGTAGTTAATTCAGTTAAATGTAAGCTTATTTAATTTTTAACAGGTAATACACTCATAAGATACAATATTAAAAAGACACAAAAAGGTATATAATTCCCCCCACTCTCTCCCCAGTTTCCCCCTCTGGGGCAACTAGTTTTTTAATGTATTTTGAGGGAGATAGTCTATGTCTATAGTATACAGGTTATTATATATGATATTCTATATAATAAATATACATATATAATAATTACATGGCTTTTATATAAAATAATGGATTCATATCTACATTCTCCTATTAATTTTATTTATTTATTTATTTTTGAGACAGAGTCTCACTCTGTTGCCCAGGCTAGAGTGCTGTGGCATCAGCCTAGCTCACAGCAACCTCAAACTCCTGGATCCAGCTTCAGCCTCCTGAGTAGCTGGG
The DNA here is from genome assembly GCA_963575035.1 of Avahi laniger. Taxonomy (NCBI): domain Eukaryota; kingdom Metazoa; phylum Chordata; class Mammalia; order Primates; family Indriidae; genus Avahi; species Avahi laniger. The sequence goes on from CAUYSK010066577.1 coordinate 47,872, forward strand.
ACTACAAGAGCGTTCTACCATACCTGGCTAATTTTTCTATTTTTAGTAGAGATGGGGTCTCGCTCTTGTGGTCTCAAACTCCTGAGCTCAAGCGATCCTCCCACCTTGGCCTCCCAGAGTGCTAGGATTACAGGCGTGAGCCACCTCACCCAGTAAATTTTTAAAGCCCACTCAAACCAATTATTGTCAGAGATGCTGTATGTAGTGAAATAACCCAACTTGATGCATATAGGTAGAATTATTAATAAATAGAAGGAACATTGCATAGTATAGTGGCTAAGATTGTAGGCCCTATTTCTTTTAAGCAAAATACAAAACTTGGAAACCATAAAGTAAAAAAATTGATCAATTTAATTATATGAAAAAATGTAAATTTCTTCACTGGAAAAAATATTTCACAAAGGTAAAAGGCCAATCCAGGAAAAATATTTACAATCAATACATGGCGGACCTTTTTTTCATCTTCAAGGAGCTCTTAGAAATCAATAAGGAAAAGTTCAATTATATATATCAAGAAAAAATACGATTCGTTTATGTATTTATTAGAAGGGTGCAAATTAAAAACAGAAAAATGCTATTTTTTATTTACTAGATTAGCACAGATAAAGTGTATAATACATGACACTGATGAGAGTATGAGGAAACAGGAATTTTCATAGTATTAGAAAAAAATGTAAATTATTGGCATTTATGGCCATATTTATCAAAATTTTAAATGTACCTTACCCTTTGGCCCAGAAATTCTGTTTCTAGTTACTTGTCCTATAGATATACTAGTACATGTCTCCGAAGACTTAGGTATCAAGACAATATTTGCAATAGAAAAAGATTAAAAACGAATGATTTTCTTTGGGAGAGTGGGTAAATAAATTGTGTTACATTCGTCCTCGGCAACCATAAAAAAACAAGTTATTTCCATATGTGCCAATTATACAAAAGATTTCCAAAATATGTAAAGTGGGGAAAAAAATCATGGTACATAACAGAGTGTAGAATATAATTTTGTGCTTTAAAAAAGAGAGAGAAAAGAGGCATCTATACAAATATGCTTGTAAAAACCAAGAATGTATGTTATAATTGAGATGATGTCCTCTGAGAAGGGGAACTAGGAGCCTGGAGTAGGAAGAGCTTTACTTTTTCATACGTGCTTTGTTGTATTGTATTATCTTTCCAGTAAAAATAAAAAATAAGAACACAGGCTCTGGATGTTAGAAACCCGGCTCCACCATTCTTTTTTAGCTGAGAAACTTTAACCCTTCAGTCCTCAGTTTCCTCAACTATAAAATGGGTCTAATAACCTTCCTCTATATGACTTTATATGACTGGCACAAAAATTAGATATTATATGGAAAGTACCTAGTATAGTACTTAACCCCAAAAATAGTTGTTTTTGAGATAAAAACCCCTAAACCAGAACTAACTTCACAAGGAACTACGGACAAGTCATGTGACCCTCTGTGGCCCAGTCGTCTTCTGTCCTTAGTTTGTCCAGATGGTCCCTCTATCCCCTTACTGTGTTGCCCTGCTCCTTTGGAGCCTGTTTCTTGCTAGAGGTTCTAGCTCCCAAGCCAGGAGGAGTAGGAGGCCCTGGAGCAGGTACTTTGGGTGCCCTCGCTATTCCGTATCAGACCGTAACATCGGAGCACTGGTCAAGAAGAACGGGTGTGGGCCTGTCTCTGGAGTCCCCTCTCGCTCCCCATGGCAGAGTTGCAATTGCAAAAAATATATATAGTGAGTAGGGGAAGGGCATGGAAATGGAAATTGGTGGAAAATTTTAAAAGTAGGGGCAAGGAAAGGCATGATGGCTGAAGAAGTAGCCTCCTGAGGATAGGTGCCTGTTCAGTGGGTGTCGGCACAGGGCTTTGTGGGGAGCTAGAAAGGAAAACGTTGGGAATCGATTGTTCCTGGAACAGCCATATCTGGGCAGTCTTGCCTGTCTGTGTTCCTGAGGTCACTGCCGTGCTTTGGGACTGCAGAAAGGCGCCTGGGATCTATAATTGGGCCCAAGAGTGAAGGGGAGCGGCAGCCCCAAAGGCCACATGCTGAGGCATCGGGTGAGTGAGAAACACAATGGGAAACTATCTCAGCACAAGTGCTCGAGCCACCCCTGCCTCCTTCTCCAAGCCGAGGAGGCCATGCATTGTTGTCTTAAGGAAGCCGTGGTTGCCTCACGGAACTCTTTAGATGGGAGAAGGCCATTGAGTCATATAAGAAATGTTGGCACAGGACAATAGATAGATGGTCATGACTGTCTCTCTCCCCAGGTGCTGAGGGACGTCCTCAAGGATCTCTACCAGCTGCTGAAGCACGTGGTGTATGCGGAGCCCGATGACGTGGCCAGGCTCCATGCCCAGCTGGCCCTGGAAGAGCTGGACGAGATAATGAAAAACTTCCTGTTCCCACCACAGAAGCTGGAGAAAAAGATCGTGGTCCTGCCCTAGACGGTGTCTCAAAGGACATGGAGGAGGCAGGGAGGGACCAAGCAGCCAAAACAATGCCCAGGCCTTCTAGCAGGTGGCCCTGCTGCCTCTTTGGGGCTGGCAACATGGCTGACCCTGGAAGTAGCCTTCTGATGCTGGTCACTTGGGTCTTAAGGCTGACCTTCCTAAAGCATCTATTTAGCCATCCTGCATCTAGCCCGAAGAGTGTGCAGGTAAAAGAAAAGATATTACAAATCTCATTAATCTGCACAATTTTCACTGTCCTGTAGCATTTTTTTTTCTCCTGATTGCATTGAAGATCAGATCCTGTAGCAACTGGGAAGGACGTCTACCTGATAGAAGTATATCAGGTTGCAAGAGAAGAGGTTGGCCACCTACATGCCACATATCTCGATGTGCTCTCATGGGGAGGTTATGCTTCCTTGTGTTAACGAGGAGCAGACAAGTGCTAGTCAGCCTTGGCTCGCTTCGTGGTGGGGAGGGGAAGGAAATAGTTATCACACATGCAAAACGGAATAAAATTATCTTGGCTAGAAAGGACAACAGGTCTGAATCTGACCCTCTGGTGTAGAGATGGAAAGCTATGGAGTGGAAGAGGCTTTGAGCCCCAAAATGAGAATGTTCCGGAGAAGGGTAAGCCCTGTTTGTGCTCCTGGGCCATTTTTGTTCACTCCTCCTGCTGCTTTGCATAGACTTGTCCCGATTATCGGGAGAAAAGAGCCACACGCATCTCAGAGAGTTTATATCCTGCATTCTGTCCTCTGCTTTTTTTTAGAAAGATGAATGCCTAGACAATGGGTTAGTACCAAATGCAGGATGGAAAGTATGTTGCGCAGTGGTGGCCCGATGCCAGGGTTAGCGAAACAGTTTCAGATATAGCATTGTGGTCTCCACTTTATTTATATATATATTTGGCCGCTGCATTTTGATTGCAGCTAAAAGAGATAACGAAAAGGAGAAACTGGCTGGCTGCTCCAGATAAGCCTTCCCTGTTGTCAACACCTTGACAAGGCTCACCCAGAGCTCCTTGATCGGTTCAGCTTTGCAGGGCTCAGTACAGAATTCTATTACAGGAGTTTATCCTGCTCTCTGGGGCAACCAGACCAGGGAAACCAAAATGCAATTTCTGAAAACTCGAGTGACTAAAGGATCTATATACAAACATGGCCATTTGCCAGTTAATTACAGATTTTTTTTTTCCATTAGAGACAGGGTCTCATTCTGTCGCCCAGGCCAGAGTGCAGTAGTGTCATCATAGCTCACTGCAACCTCAAACTCCTGGGCTCAAGCCATCCTCCTGTCCCAGCCTCCTGAGTAGCTGGGACTACAGGTGAGCACCTCCACACCCAGCTAATTTTCTTTTTTTTTTTTTTTAGGTAGAAATAGAGTCTCACTATGTTGCCCAGGCTGGTCTTGAACTCCTGGCCTCAAGTGATCCTCCTACCTCAGCCTCCCAAAGTGCTGAGATTACAGGTGTGAGCCACGGAGCCTAAGAGGCATGTCTTACTTGCCACCCCCACCCATCTCTTCTCCGTAGAGCCCCTTTCTGCCTCTCCCTCTGCCCCTTCTCCACCACTGCGCTCCCTCTCTGTTCTCTGGGCCCCTCCCCTTCAACTCCTCTGCCCAGTGCCTGTCACCCAGACTCCCCTGTAACACTCACTCGGCCCCAGCCCTCCTGGTCTCCTTTCTTTCCCTTCCTGGTCTCTTTCTCCTCTTTCCAGGTCCACTGTCCATAGCAGGGGACATGCAGGGACCAAAGCAGTGGCTACAGCCAAACCTCCAACTTCTGCCCAAGCTGTGACTGCCTGTTCAGTTTTGACTTCCTGAACATTCTGGAGAGTTTCCCCTCTGCTTTGTTTTTCTTCCTCCTTAGCACAAACTTGCCCTTCTACAAGTCCTCTGTTATTAATCAGAAATCTCTTAATTTTCACTTTGCTCCTTATCGTCTCTCCACACACGTACTTTTCCACACTTCCTAACAGCCCCCCTCACTCCTTGCTCCGTTTGTTCCCCCCGCTCTCCTCTGTTCCTTTCCTTTCCTACGGCTCTTCCCACCCATCCACGTGTAAGAGCCAGCGGGCCAGGGACTGTAGGGTCAGAAAGCAAGTCACAGACAACGACAGTAGCTTATTGGGCACCTACTATATGCCATATGCTGCACTGGGCCCTGAGAACACAGCAGTGAGCAAAACAGACAAAACCCTTACCCCGGGGGGAGACAGACAATAAACAAGACAAATAAGCTAGGATGTCCAGTGGTGACAAATGCTATAAAGAAAATAAAGTCAGGAAGGAGGATGAGGATCACATGATGTGGGAGCTGCAAGCTGAGACAGGTTGTCCAGAGACGGCCATATGGAGAAGCTCATACTCCAGTAAGGATCAGAAGGAGGTGACAGGCCACAGACATTCCTGGGGGGAGAGCACTCCACATAGGGGGGCAGCAAGTGCAAAGGCCCAGAGGCCAGCAGGTGTGGGGGTGGGGCCGTGTGGCTCGAGCACAGCGAGAGGAAAGGGAGGGGATGAGGTGAGAGGGGTGATCTCATTAAACCCTGGGGGCCACTCTGAGCAAGGCGGTGCACCCACAGACCTATTTTTACCTGAAGCCCCTTCAGCTTGTTTTTGGAAAGTGCTGTATGGCCAAGATGATAAATGCTGTGACGCAGGAAATGCGTATAACCAACCCCAGCCACTGTTTTCTTCCTCAGTAAAAAGGAAGCAGCAGCCCCATCCCTTTCCACAGCACCCCCCACCCTGGCCCCGGCCGCCCTGTGTCGTCACAGCTCCTCTTCTCTGGCGGCAGCAGTTCCTCCTCATCGGTCAAAAGAGAAAGGGGAAAGCAACCGTGTGGATCTGCCCTCCGTCCATCCACCTGCTGTCTCTTTGTCTGAGAGGCGACTGATCAAGCACTGCCTGCCACCTGCCCGTGACTCTCGCCACCCGTTTGCCTCATTGGAGGGATGGCGACAACCTCTGAAAGCGGATCAACCGATAAGAATGATTTGGGGGATGATTCTTCTGACCTGTACAAAACCAGATAGGCTTCTACAGTCTTTGCACAGAAATCCAAATCTCAGCTGGCATGTCTGTGGCAGGAGGAGAGAGTTAGAAACAGGAGCTGATTCCAGGGTGGGCTGTGAGAGGGAGCCATTCTTCCCCGACCATGAGGGTCTTCTCTGCACACCCTCTTCCCCCAGGAGCAGCCTTGACCTCTGAGGGCCTGGCTGTGTCCTCCAGCAAGTTCTGCAGTCACATGCAGCAGCCTCACTGCAGTACGCAGCACCTCTGACTTCCATGCGCCACTCTGCTTGGAACTGAATCGTGCTTGGGGGTTGGGAATTTGCTTTGGGGCTCACAATACCCGCTGCTGCCTCCTCCCTGCTGGCGGGGCTTGGGCTGTGCTCAGCGCCCTCTGCACAAGCCGGCAAGGGGAAGCAGGGAGGCGACCCTCACCGGCAGCCCTGGAGTGGCTGAAACTTATCATTTGAGGGGTCTTGCCCTGTCGTCCCTTCCAGAGTTCTTCACGGTGGCTGCATAGGTCCCTGCTGTCAGGAGGCTTCAGTTTTTGTGCCCCTCCCCCAGAGGACACGCTGCAGTCCCTGTGGAACACAGAGTAGCGAGATCAGTTGCTCTGTGTTTCCTTTAGGTTGGAAAGTCATTTTCCATCCTTAAGCTTGTCCAAGTCTCTCAGCAACCATGTAGAACAGGGCGGCGAGCTATTGTTATCCCCCTTCGGTGGGATTTGCATCCAAGTCTCCTGGATCCCAGCCAGGATCCTGTTTACCACATTGGAAGACCCTCCAGGAACTATTTTGAACATCTGTTGAATACAATGGTGCTTCTGCCCCCAAAATGAGTGTGGAGTAAAAGCCTTTCAAGGAGAGTCCAGTTTGAGATGCAGACTTGGTGCTTCTGTACGCACATGAACCCCAGCACGTGGGACCCACGTAGGGGTCATTTGAGCTCCACTGACATGCTGAGGGCTGCCTGCTGCCCCTGAGCTGGCCCCCTGCTCCTCCTGAGGGTAAAGAGTGGCACAGCTCTGAGGAGCTCTGCTGTGTGCGTGTGTGTGCAGATGACATGTATTATATCAATTATAACACATGTAATGTTTATGTACCTTGTAATATGTGCCCTGGGCACATATTCATCCACTTGACCCTCACCTGGGCCTGTGAGATAGGTACTGTTGTTATTCCTGTTCTACAGATGGGAAGACTGAGGCACACAAGAGGCTAATTACTTGCCTCAGATTACTTAGCCAGTAAGAAGTGGCCAAACCAGTATTTGGACCCAGACAATCTGGCTCCAAATGCTGTGCTTTTAACCACTGGGCTGCTGCTACCAAATAGCTACCGTATTTCCAGAGAAAGAAAAATTCCCACAATCTCACCTCAACTCCTACCCCAAGATTACCACTGGCAAACTGGTGCATAATCCGTGCAGATCTTATTTACTACCATAAAAAGTGTTCTGTATGTTTTTTTCTTAGTCACGTAACTTGGAGACACTCATACCAGCACTTACTGACCCTTGGTGATGATGGCTTGTCATCCAGTGTTTGGGTGAACTGCAGCTTGGTTAAGCATTTGTCCACTGACGGTCAGTTGAGTTGTTTGTCCCATCCAAGTACTAACCAGGCCCCACCCTGCTTAGCTTCTGAGATCCGACGGTATCGGGCGCGTTCAGGGTGGTATGGCCGTAGACAGTTGAGTTGTTTCTAATTTCCGATGATTCCCAAACATAGCTCTGCATACTGGAGACACTGAAGTGTTTCTACACATTAAATCTTAAGAGGTTGGAATGCCAGATCAAAAGGTATAAATTTTAAATGTTGGTACCAAAAGGTCCCTTCAAAAGTTTGTGCCAATGTGCATTCCCCCATCCTCAGCTGACACTGTTGTAAAACCCATGAAATGCAGGTTTATTCTCCAAAGCAAAATGTTGATACCATTCCCTAAATAGATCAGGACTGGGAAATCAACAGGGGCACACAAAGGCAAGTCCACTCACCAGCAGCCATGTCCCGGCTACGAGGACTAGTTAGTGGCTTACAAGTACTCACCCTGGAGAGGAATCCTTATCCCCTGCAGCTCTATTAAAAAGGGCTTTTACCAGATGATCATCTCTGAGATTCTGCCTTCTCATGGGGTTTGGAGTGTCCCTGGGATAGCAGCCACATTTCCAAACCAGACTCAGGACGTGGGGCCTCAGGGCCCCTCGAAGTATTGGGTTCATCCTGTAGAGCCAGGGATGAATGGTGGCCGTAGCTCTGCATCACTGTGTGTCATAATGATGACTGCAGTCAACACTGTGAAGAGGTTATTATGCTCTTCTGTGTATTGGACACATATTCATCCACTTGACCGTCACCTGGGCCTGTGAGATAGGTACTGTTATTATTCCTGTTCTACAGATGGGAAAACTGAGGCACACAAGAGACTAATTACTTGCCCCAGATTACATAGCTGTTACATAGTAAGAAATGGCCAAACCAGGCAGACTGGTTCCAAAGGCTGTGCTTTTAACCACTCTGCTGCTGGTACCCAATATATACTGTATTTCCAAATTTTAAAATCTGTTCTTGGTGTGTGGATAAAGAAAGTGGTTCCCTCCTTGTATAAATGTGTTACCTAGGGCCGGGCGCGGTGGCTCACGCCTGTAATCCTAGCACTCTGGGAGGCCGAGGTGGGCGGATCGTTCTGAGCTCAGGAGTTCGAGACCAGCCTGAGCAAGAGCGAGACCCCATCTCTACCAAAAAATAGAAAGAAATTAA
>CAUYSK010066579.1:0-49345 GCA_963575035.1 Avahi laniger
TAGTTCTCCAATTAATTACTTTTTTTTATTTTTAGTAGAGACAGGGTCTCGCTCTTGCTCAGGCTGGTCTCGAACTCCTGAGCTCAAACAATCCGCCCACCTCGGCCTCCCAGAGTGCTAGGATTACAGGCGTGAGCCACCGCGCCCGGCCAGCATCTATTGTTTTTTGATTTTTTAATATTGACCTTTCTAACAGGGTTAAGGTGGTATCTCATTATTGTTTTAATTTGCATCTCCCTGATGATTAGTGAAATTTAACATTGTTTCATATGTTTGTTGGCCATTTGTTTGTCTGTTCATGTCTTTCGCTAACTTTTTGATAGGGTTATTTGTTGTTTTTTCTTGCTGATTTGCTTGAGTTCATGATCGATTATGGATATTAGCCCTTTGTCAGATACATAGTTTGCAAATATTTTCTCCCATTCAGAAGGGTGTCAACTTAGTCTGTTTATTATATCTTTTGCTGTTGAGAAATATTTTGGTTCAATTAAATCCAATTTATTTATTTTTGTTTTATTTACTTTTAGGATCATAAATTCTTAATGTAGGCCAATGTTAAGGATAGTTTTTTCTAGGTTCTCTTCTAATAATTTTATGGTTTCAGGGCTTACATTTAGGTGTCTACTCAATCTTGAGTTAATTTTGGATATGCTGAAATATAGGGATCCTATTTCATTCTTCTGCATGAGGCTATCCAATTTTCCCAGCACCATTGATCAAATAGAGTGTCTTTTCCCAGTGTACGCTTTACTCTGCTTTGTCAAATATTGGTTGGTTGTAGATATTTGGCTTTATTTCTGTTTTTTTTTTCCTGTTCCATTGCTTTATGTGCCTATTTTATACCAGGAACATGCTGTTTTGGTTAATATTGCTTTGTATCATAATTTGAAATTGGGTAATACAATGCCTACAAATTTGTTCTTTTTGTTTAGGATTGCTTTGGCTATTCATGCTCACTTTTGTTCCATATGAAATTTAGAGTTGCTTTTCTCTAATTCTGGGAAAAATGACATTGGTATTTTGATAGGAATTATATTGAATATGTAAAGTACTTAGGGAAGTGTAGACATTATGATAATTTTGATTCTTACAATCCATGAGCATGGGATGCTTTTCCATTTGCTGTGTCATTTGTGATTTCTTTCATCAGAATTTTTCAGTTCCCTTGCAGTAATCTTTCTCCTCCTTGGTTAAGTGTATTCTGAGGATTTTTTTCCCCCAATTTTAAATGGGATTAAGTTCTTGGTTGCTATTTTTTGTTATTTCAGAATGTTACAGAGGTACAAATGTTTTGGTTTAGTTGATTGCTTTTGTATTGCTTGTGGAAAAGCTATAAGTGTACTCACCATCCAGATAGTATACATTGTACCCAATAGGTGTGATTTTGCCCATCCTTTCCTATGCCTTCCAACCTGCTTGATTTCCATTGAGTTTTGCTTCCATCTGTGTACATGAGTTCTGGTTGGTTAGTTCCAATTTAATAGTGAGTACATATGGTGTTTGTTTTTCCATTCTTGTGATACTTCACTAATAAAAATGGTCTCCAGTTCTATCCTGATTGTTACAAAAGGAATAAATTCATTTTTTTATAGATGGGTAGAACTCCCACTTCCTGGTATACATATACCACATTTTATTAACCCACTCATGAATTGATGGGCAGTTGGGTTGATTCCACATCTTTGTGATTGTGAATTGTGCTGCAATAAACATCCGAGTGTAAATGTCTTTTAGTCTTTTTGATAAAATGACTTTTTTTCCTTTGGGTAAATACCCAATACTGGGATTTCTGGATTATATGGTAGATCTTACCATAGCATTTTTTCATGTGTTTATTAGCCATTAGTTCATCTTGTTTTGAAAAGCTTCAATCATATCTTTCATTCACTTTTCAAAGGCGGTGTTTGATTTTTTTTTTTCTTGCTCTTTGTTTGAGTTCTTTGTAGATTCTGGATATTAGCTCCTTATCAGATGCATAGCATGCAAATATTTTCTCCCATTCTATAGGTTGTCTATTCACTCTGTTGATTGTTTTCTTGACTGTGCAGAAGCTTTTTGATTTAAATGAAGTCCTGTTTATTTAATTTTGTTATTGCTGTGATTACCATTGGGATCTAATTCATAAATTTTTGCCTAGGCCAATATCTAGAAGAGTTCGTCCAACATTTTCTTCTAAAATTTCGATGGTTTCATGTCTTAGGTTTAAGTCTTTTATGCATCTTGAATTAATTTTAGTGAGTGGTGAGAGGTATGGATCCTGTTTCAATCTTCTACATGTGGATATCTAATTTTCCCAGAACGATTTGTTGAATGAGGATTCTATTCCCCAGTGTATATTGTTATCTACTTTGTCAAAGATCAGACAACAATATGTGGATGATTTTATATCTGGGTTCCCAATCTGTTCCATTGGTCTGTGTCTCTATTTTTGTGCCAGAACCATGAAGTTTTGGTTACTATAGCCTTTTATTAGAGCTTCAAGTCTGGTAAGGTTATGCCTTCAGATTTTTTTCCCATTGCTTAAGGTTACTTTGTCTATTCAGGCTCTTTTCGGGATCCAAATGAACTGTAGAATTATTTTTTCTAGATCTGCAAAAAAAATGACGTTGGTATTTTCATGTTGATTGCATTGAATCTGTAAATTACTTTGCGTGGTATGGACATTTTAACAACGTTGAATCTGCTGATTCAAGAGCACAATATATTTTTCCACTTGTTTGCATCATCTGCAATTTCCTTCCTCAGTGATTCATAGCTCTCTTTATAGAGAACTTCATCTCTTTGGTTAAATATATCCCTAGGTCTTTTATTTTCTTTGTAGCTATTGACAAAGGTATTGTGTCTTTGATTCGATTCTCAGTTTAACTGTTATTGGTGTATAGGATTGTTACTGATTTCTGTACATTAATTTTGTAACCTGAGACTTTTCTAAATTTATTTATCAATTCCAGGAGTATCTTGGCAGAATCTTTGGGGTTTTCTAGATATAAAATCATATTGTCAGCTTATCATTTGACCTTTTCTTTCCCCATTTGGATAAGCTTATTTTCCTCTCTTGCCTGATTGTTCTGGCTAGGAATTCCAACACTATGTTGAATAGAAATGGTGACAAGGAGTATCCTTGCCTGGTTCCAGTTCAAAGTGGGGATGCTTTCAACATTTCTCCATTCAGTATGATGTTGGCTGTGGGTTTGTCATATATGAGTTTTATAATTTTGAGATAAGTTGCATCTGTGCTCATTTGTTCTCATCTGTTTAAGTCCAATTTTTTTTTGTTTATTTTCTGCTTGAGTGATCTGTCCAGTTCTGTCGGTGGGATAGTTTGACTTCCTCTTTTCTAGTTTGAGTGCCCCTTATTTCTCCCACTTGCCTGATTGCTATGGCTAGGCATTCAAGCACTGTGTTGAATAGAAGTGGTAAATTTGGCATCCTTGTCTTGTTCTACTTCTTATGGAAATGCTATCATCTTTTCACCATTCAGTATGATGTTAGCTGTGGGTTTGCCATATATGGATTTTATTATATTGAGATATGTTCCTTCTATGCTTAGTTTATTGAGGGTTTTTTATCATGAAGCACTGTTGTATTTTCCAAAGTACCTTTTCTGCATATATTTAGATGATCAGATTTTTGAAATTTTCATTCTGTTTATGTGGTGAATCACATTTATTGGCTTGTATATGTTGAACCATCCTTGCATCTCTAAAATGAAACCCACTTGAAAATAAAGACTTCCATCTCCCCTTCTCAACAAGAGGCAGGGAATCTTCCCACACACATAATACACCACCATTAGATCTACAAATAACTACCAATTGAGAAAAACAGCACACTAAGGATCTCTATAATCAAGGCTCCTCTGAAAGTACCAACAAGCAAAGCCAAAAGTCCTTACCCAACATATACTATAGGCACACTGTTAAAAGGGAGGGAAAAATGTCCCATCTAAACAAAAGACAATTCCAAACCAAGTAATCTGAGACTTTACTGAATTAATTTATCAATTCTAGAAGTCTTTTGGAGGAGTCTTTTGGGTTTTGGGTTTTCAACAATTGCACCAGTTGAAAGGAGGGAATCCTCCCCAACTTATTCTAGAAAGCCAGTATTACTCTGCTACCAAGGCCAGGAAAGGACATAATGAAAAAGAAAAACTACAAACCAATATCCTTGATGAGTAGCTTTCATAGATGCCAAAATTCTCAACAAAATAATAGAAACAAATCCAAAAGTATATCAGAAAGAAGCTTTTCAAGTGCCAACCTGACACTCAAATGAAATACCGATTGGAGTATTTCTAATTTTGGATTTTCCAATTAGGGATGCTCAACCTGTACCAAAATCCACAGATGTTAAAGTCACTGACCAAATGTGGTGCAGTATTTGCATACCACCTATGCACATCTTTCCATACACTGTAAATCAGCTCTAGATTACTGTCAATACCTAATATAATGCAAATGCTATGTAAGTATTTTTTGTACTGTATTGTTTAGGGAATAATGACAAGACAAAAAGTCTTTACATGTTCAAGTAGAGACACTTTTTTTTCCAAATATTTTCAATTTGAGTTGTTCGAATCCAGGGATGTGGAACCCACAGATATGGAGAACCAACTGTACTTACAGATGAATTAAAGATCTAAATTTATACAATAGGAAACCATAAATTATGCTTTGTAGTAGACAGATATTTGTTTACTCTTGGGGAAGAAGTTTCTAAACATAACTCCAAAGCAGATACTATAAAGGAAAACAGTTTTCTTAATACTGATACTTTCACATATATGCAAAATTATGAACTTCACATGGTAAAGCACATCTTAAAAATATTGAAAGGCAAATGGACTGGAAAATTTATGGACCATATGTGATTAATTCTTTATAAGTATGTCTAACATATACAGAAAATTTCCAAATGAACAAGGCAAATATGAATACTCTCATAGAAAAACATCAAAAATAATTTGAGAGGACATTTTTAGGAAGAGTGAAGGAGAACAGATCCTCATAGCATGCAGAGAGTACCTGAGTTCTGACAGCTTTCTCTGTGCATGAGTACATGGTATTGCTGCTTGGGTTCGAGGTCAAGGAAAGTTCAGTCCTTCTATTCCTTTAAAAGAAGCATGTATGTTATTAGTGTAAGTGTTGTTGAAATATGGCTGTAAACCCCAGCAATAAAGACTATGCATGGCATTACAAGTTTGGGGCCTCATACATGTTCTAAGGGGGCCACAAATGTCAGCGAGCTTCATTAGGGAACCGCGGAAGCAGAGGCTAGTCACTGAATGATGTGTTGCTTTTGTGGCTGCTACAGAATTAGCTGGCTTCACTTAAGGTCTGTTCCCTTGGCCAAATCCATTAAAAATTACATGTCATTGTATTCTTTTCTTCAAAAATCCATTGTCCACCTGAATAATTCCAGAATATAAGTAAGGACTTCACCACAGCCATGCAAGTGATCAATAATCATATAATCAAGTAATTCATTATTATAAATACAGGAAGACTTTTTTTAACCAACTATACAGTGACGACTATAGGGAAACAAACACTATTCCACATTGATAGCAATGTACAGACAAGAGGATTCAGCTGTCATGCATGGTTGTTGTTTATATCAATACATGCTTCATAATCACTTGAAAATTTGCATTCAAATCCATTGAAAATGTGCATCTTATTTGATACATCAATTCTACATTTAAAATTAATAAAAGGGAAATATTTAAAAAATATGTAAAAATGTAATCAGAAGAAAATTAATAGCATGAATAACAAAACTTAGACGAGATCGCTCAGATGATCTGTGGTTGGAGAGGTGTGAGGTATCAGCTGAAACACAGCAGGGGCAGCCATCGAATAGCATTATCAAAGTGTCTATATCTGTATGGGAAACAGCTACAATATATGGCAGAGTAAAAAATATCACAGTTTAAAATTTCTATAAAGTTTTCATTTTATAAAATGGAAATATTTATAGAGCTTTAATCAGAATACTATGGGATTTATAATATATTTCTTTTATTTTTTGATAGCTTACATTATCAAAATTTTAATTTTAAAAGTTTATTTTTCAAAATACACTTGTTACATAAAAATATTTTGTTAAGCAAGCTTAACTATATGTTAAAAGTGATACATGTTTACACAAGAGATTACATATGAACTTTTCACAAGGATATAAAAGACTATTGAAACTGATTTTGTGATTGTTGGTCTATTTTTACAATTTGCTATTTACTAGGAAACAGCTCCTATTATGGAGCTTACAACTACCATGAACCAACAAATGGTTCAATTTCCTAATGCATAGTATTCCCAGGTGATTGCTCTACACTGTCACAAACGTCCCGATTTTGAATTTCATATTAATTTCCATTCTGTTCAGTCACGACTACCTCCTCTCTCCAATATTCAACAAGGTCAGATTATCAAATGCTGTCTTCATCTGATAATCAACTACATTGATAACAATGGCAAAAACTGATCTAAAAAAAACTGTTCTGCATATGCCCGTATGCACAAACAATGAGTGCAATGTGTACCTCCAGGGGAATGGACACACTTGAAGCTCGGACTTGGGGGGGAGGGAGGGCAAGGATATCATATGTAACCTAATCATTTGTACCCCCATAATATGCTGAAATGAAAAAAAACTATTCTAAAAATAATAATGTAGCAAACAAGTTTCATTTCATTTTAAACATGCTCAGCTATCTCTGACAGTGTCTGTGCGAATTAACATTTTGCCATCTCTCATAGGAATAATTTTATTTATCATTGGAAAGGGTTGTATAAAGATGCAATATTCACCAGAAATAGTAGCACAGCTTAAGAATATAAAAAGACAAGCCCTAGCATTTGAGGAATTTTATGAAGATAAAACCAACTGGTATTTATACAGTACACTGCCATTTAAAGCATGTTTTCTCATATATTATAAAATTGAGCCCCTGTCTCAAATAGTGAGACTTTATTGCTAACCAAATATGGTATCCAGGGAAACAGATAGGGACAAGTTTATTTTTTATTATTTATTTATTTTGACATGGCTAAAAGAGAGGAAGAGAGAGAAAGAGAGAGGGACAGAGACAGAAAGCAAGGGGACAAATTTATATAGAAGACAAATGGCAGAGCAAGGTTTAAACCACTTAGATGAATAATAATGTCTCTATTACTAATTAAAACTGAGACACAAAGAGGCAACTCCCCTGTTAAAGATCACACAGGCTGTCAATGGCAGAGGGGTCCCTCAAAGACTGATCTATGTCCCATGCCACTTGCAACATTCCCTGCTGCTTGGTGTAGCTGTTGCCATATTAGATGATCTGAAAGTTATTTGAGATCAAGTCAAGATATCATACTAAATATATCTGATTTAATTATATGATAGATTTGATTTGCTCCTATATGTGCAAAAGTTTGTGACAGAGGAAGGATTATGAGATATAAATAATGCCTGCAAGGAATATAACATCTAACACTGTGATAGAAGCAAAATACATTAGAATATTGTGCAATACAAGCTCTACCAGCAGCCTATACAAAATGTACGGTCTGGACAGAAAAGGTATATCTCACTTACACATGCATGTCCCTGCGTGCTCCCCACCCACACTCACACACTCATGCACACATCCTCACACTCAGCACACACTCACATACAACCACTCACACACGCACCTACACGCATGCACACACACACACTCAAACATCCCCATCCTCATTCCAAGGCAAGCGAGTGATACTAAAGCTTTTAAAGCGAATATGAAATTTGAATAGATTCTGAATGACAAGGAAGATTTTCCTGTGTAAAGACAGAGTTAGCATTCTTCAGCAGAGAGACAGTGTGTGCACAAAGGAGCTGAGCCGTTGAATGATAACAGCTCAGTGTCCATGAGAGCTACGAGGAAGTCCAAGAACGAGAGGGAAGGCGCGCGGAGACAGCAGGGACACAGGATCTGACAGTGATGGAAGCCCTGAAAGGCCTTTTTCTCCCTCTGCAAACCCTCGCCTCCTGCCGCACCCTGTTCTCCCTACAACTTCTTATTAGATGAGAAATCATATCGTTTTTTGAGCTCTTTTTATCCTCTAAAATATAAGTTGCACAAGGGCAGGGGTTTTGCCCTGTTTTGTTCATTAGCGAATTCCTAGTTTCTAGGACAATACCTGGCATATAGAAAGTGTTCAATAAATGTGTCAAAATTAAGGGTAAAAGCAAGAACAAATGCACATTTTTTGATTCAAATTCTGGCTTGGTCATTATGTAGCTGTATGACTGTAGACAGGTAAATCCCTCTTAACCTTGGGTTTCTCACTTTAAAGGTTGGAAAACTAGTAGTAATTGAAATGCTAATAACGATTTTCTCATAATTTGTTGGGGGAGTAAAGCTTACATGTGAACCATTAGCAAAATAAGTGCTTAGTAGCTGCCAACGCAGGCATGGTGCTGGCACTGGTGATGGCAGCGGCCGTGATGGGATTCCTGGGACAAACAGGAGTTTTGGTTTGGTGGCGGTGGGTACCGTGGTGGTGCTTCTTTTCTTTCCAGGGACTAAGAAGTCAGCTTCTTAGTCGGTTACAGCGCAGCTCCCTGTGTTCCCCTGGAAAGCACCAATGGCCACTGCCAGATACACATGGAGCAGAGCTGCTCAATTTCATTCAGCTCTGCTGAAAGCTTTGGTTTGCGACATATTTTGGGTAATAACTATAGTAATTGCCATTGATCAATTTCCAAAGCGAGGATCTATCAATTCATGAAACAATTTTTTCTCCTATTCCTTTCTATCCCCTTTGAAGTCATCTACCAAATGGATTCTCTTTCAAAACTCTCCATTAAGAATTCTAAGCCCTAAAATGAGCTTGGTCTAACACACCACATTTACCGAAACTGAACAGTTCATGTTCTAAAATTCATCCAGCAGGGGGCACCTGACCAGAGTTCAGTGACGCACCTTCCTGTTGGAAGGACCTGTGTCTGGGAGGGCAAAGGTGCCCCTCCCTGCCCGCTCCTGAATGCATCTGGGCAAAGCATTGTTTGCCCGTCTGCAAAACCACCATCGTCTTACTCCCCTCCTCTGATCATCCTGCATTAGTTTCACTAGGAAATCGTAAGCATCTGCTTTGCCTAAAGTTCCTTTTAGCAGAGAGGTGAGCGAGCAAATGAGACACATGTGAGTGCACCAGAGAGCAGCCTGTAATGAATAGTTTAACCATCCCGGGGCCATTGAGAGCTTTGTAGTTTGGGAAACACGGCTGGGGAATTTCTTATAACATCCTGGGAAGCCGATGTCCTTGGAAAATGGCAGAGACGAAGTGTGCACGTTCAGTTGCTCCTCTTCACACCGCTTTAAGGTTCTCCTGAGCGAATGTCCTGTGGAGTAGCTGGGTGTGTTGTACTCAGGTGACACAGAGGAGTTCTTGCATGCAGAATCCATTATGAAGACACAGGCTTCCACCATTGTTTTGACAGCAAAACCCTTAGGTATTTAAGAACAGAGCTCTTCTTTGTCTAGCAGCCTGAGCTCTCAACTTGTCTGATGCACAATGTCACTTTGAGTACATTCGCATTCTCATCTCCCTACAGGGTATTTCCTTCCTTTATTTATCTTCTCTCATCACATTCTCCCTGGGAAGTGAGACGCACAGTTGCAGGCCAGTGTGAAAATGGGGACAGTTTGCCGTGGCTGCAAGATGGCTCTCAACAACGCGTCCCTGGAGACGGGCTGGCCACCTCCTAATTGGGCACAGTGGCTCCATTTCCACTCCTGTGCCAAAATTAGAAGCATTGAATGCAGACAAAGCTCCTCAGATCCCGCTTCCTGACTCCGTGCACGCCGCCCGCCGTTCTGAGAGACACACACAGTTGCAAACGCGCGGCCTCCTCCCCAGCACTTACTCAAAGGTCAGAAAACTCCACGAGAGTCGGAGAAAAGAAAATGTCAACCTGGGAATTACTGAATGTGTGTATGTGCAGAAGGCCAGATCTTTTAAAAGATAAATATCATAGACAGAGTGCTAAGGGACCTTTGTGTTTTCACAGTTTACTGTGAGATTTGTAACATCCAAGCTGCTTAATGCAGACTTCCACGCAGCATTCAAATATCTCCAAGATCTGCTTCTGCTTAGTGTTCGGCCCCACGCTTAACTCCTCTCCCTTCTCCTTTCTGTGCATTTCTGGGAGCTGGGACACATATTGGCCCAGGTTAGATTAAACGCTCACTGCTACAACACTTAAATGTGGCCTGGAAGTTACGGTCATTTCCTTAAAAAAATTAATGTCTGTCTGGAATACTTAGTAAAAGAGGAAGACTAGAAGGTTGTTGTTTATTGTCTATGACTAGAACAAAACAAAAAACAAAATAGATCAAGGACGCTACTACCACCACCTGCAGCAAGAATAGCAAGAGAAACACATGGCTGCATTCCATCGGGTGGCAGAGATTTGGGAAAAGGTGAGCATAAGTGGGCGGGGCCTGAACACTCACCGGCAAGGTCACCGCGGCACCGCCTCCTCTTCGGTGCTTACGGCCGCGCGGCTCACAGGTACTCTCGTCTTCATGGTGCCCCAGGACGCGGAACCCAGGAGAAGCAGTGGACCGATGAGAGCGCGCAGGGTAGTTCAGACTTTGGAGTCACACAGAACACTAGGTGGACTCCCAATGCCACTGTCTCTGATCTACCATGTTCCTAAGTGTGTTCACTGAGAAATCACTCAACTTTCCAAAGCCGAAGTCGCCTCACTTGTAAATGGACATGAGAACAACGCCTTCAGCATAGGATGGTTGGGAGGATGAGATGATGGGCTGCAGGAATACAGTTAGCCTAGGGGCCATCCTGTCTTCAGCCCTGGACTTTTTTTTTTGGATAGGTCTCGCTTTGTCAGCGTGGAGGCTGGAGCGCTGTGGTGTCATCATAGCTCACTGCAGCCCCTAACTCCTGAGCTCAAGCAACCCACCTGTCTCAACTTCCCAAGTAGCTGAGACTACAGGCAAGTGCCTCCAAGCCTGGCTTCTTTTTAAATTTTTTTGTAGAGACAGTGTCTCCCTATGTTTCCCAGCCTGGTCTCAAACTCCTGGCCTCGGGTCATCTTCCCGCCTCAGCCTCCCAATTTGCTGGGAATCCAGGTATGAGCCACTGCACCTAGCCAGCTCTGCACTTTTAAAGAAATCAGACAATGATAAAATGTGTTACTGAGGATGACAGCTGTGACTAACTTCCCCGCTTCAGACGCCTGCAGTGACTTCCAGGTGATCCCACGCTTTCAGGTCTCTGTTTCTCAGGGGGCAGGATTAGCCAAGAGTGTACACCAAATGTCCTTGATGCCAGCTGGAGGCTGGAGAAGGTAATGGAGCCTTTCTGTAAAAAGTAGTGGTTCATAGGTACTTAGTGTCTACAGATGCTCAGTCATCATGGTGTAGTATTACGGATGCAAGTGTTTTAGGAATTGAAGACTAACCAGAGGCTGACATATGAAGTAGAATTTTCTTGTAAACTTCTTAAAATTTATTTCTATTTGACAGAAGACAAGATAAATGTCTCAATTTACTTTCTCATAAAAAAACAGTCAAAATTAATTTTGTTATCTCTGTGTTCAAATCAATAAAAACTTTGCAGTAATTTGAAACCCACTGAGAACTTGCTGATTTTAAAGCGATGCTGACTTCCAGAAACTGGCAGACAGTGACGAGATGTTTGGCACAGGGAGCTTGGAGTGGATTGGATCAGGATACGTAGTTATGAGAGGCTTTGGTGGCATTTCATGAGCTGAATTTTTTTACAGATTTATCTAATATTTTAGTTGTATTTTGGTGTTCACGTTCAGGTAAACCAAACAGCTGTTCTATGCATTATCTTCAGAGCTAAAGAAATTAGGATCATTTTAGGCCTTACCTTCAAAAGGAAACCCTTATGCTGTGTAGAAATTTTTGTCATATCTAAATTCCTGGAACAGCGATTCCTTAATGATTTAGTTAATTTCTTTGAAAAAAACATTATACCACATTGATTTTAAAGTGTTACTTTTTCTGGTCGCTGGTGACACTTCCTGGAGCGAATGTCACCAACACTGTTAACACAATGGGACGGCGTAGGATGCGTGGAGGAGCGACTCCCCCGCGCCACTCAGAAGGAAGACGCCGCTGCCGTTGTAATTGCTCCGGGTCCGGGTGCCGGCTCCAGATAGGTTTTTAAAGATCAGCGGACCACGGAGCTCAGTGTTTTTGCTTCATGCTCCTCATCAACAAATGGAACCCTAATTTTAGCATAATTAAGACAAAAATGTCTCTTTAGTAAGGGAGTTGCTTTATTTCCTAAGGAGACATGAAAACCGTAAAACAAATCTAGTTAGTCAAGGGAAAATTTAATTTCCACTGCTCTAGGTATAGGAAAGGGCCAATTTTCCATATGTAAAAGGTATAATTTATATTTTCTCCTAACATATTAAGAAAAATGTAGAAATACATCTGGGTTCTAATTCTGGTTAGCCTTTTCTGTGTGCAGCTATGCACCTTCAGAAAAGCTCAAATGCCCTGTTTTTAACCAAATCTCAATCACTGAAGAACTTCAAAAATTACTTTTATGGGGAAAAGATCATTAATGTCAAAAATATATTCTATTATTTTGAGGTAAGATATTAAGATGGAAATTTTCCCAGAGACAGGTGCAGGAACTTAGCAAGGGAGAACATGACGATAATCTCTATTCCACTGCAAATGCCCATTTGCCTGGAAACCATGTTTGTAGAATCTCTGTGTCTATAAAAATTAGAAGAAACCTGTCATGTACGGTCCAAAATAAGGCTAAGAAGACTGTAATTGGCCATCTGCGTAGTCCGTAATGTTTTCTCTGAGAGAAATAATAACAAGAGAGGATCATTCCTTCCACCCCACACTGCAGTCTCTGTGAAGCTGTCTGAGTCCGGGTGCCTGGCAGGTCCTGTGTGGTACAAGTTTGCTGGGACTGACCCAGGGCTGGACAGACCCAGGGCCATTCAGAAAGTACACAAACCCCAGCTTCAGGCGAAGCGCGGCAGTGCGGTACTACGCGGCATTACATTCGATGTGGAAAAACGAGTGGTGGGACAACTTGTCTTTGTCTTAATGTGCTGTAAATTTCCTCTCTAACATTTTAAAAATCAAATTATAATGTCATGTAAGAAGGTGAGACTCGCTGGTTTTTTCCAGGCCAGGCATGTAATCTTTGAGCCAAATTTCTTAAACTACAAAAACAAAACGTGGGTGACAGTCTTTCTGTGTGTTACAGACTGTGAAAGATACTCCAGAGTTGAAAAGTTAGATATAACTAGTTTCATTGAGAATTCTCTTCTGATGTATGTTTCTCAAAGAAAGAGAAAAAGAAAGAAAGAAAGAAAGAAAGAAAGAAAGAAAGAAAGAAAGAAAAGAAAGACAGAAGAAATCTAAAAATGAAAGCAATACAGGTCTATACTGGACACACACACACACACACACACACACACACACACACACACGCAGGCTCTCGCTGACACATTGCCCCTCTCCATGTGTAGAATGACTGCCCACAGAGGTATTATCTCCATCACACCTGCCTTTCTCTTTATTGTGGAAATGGACAAGGAAGAAGAACAAGTACCGTTTTCTTATGTACTTAGAAAACCTGGTGTTTTCCTGGCGGCGCACAGGGATGCATTAAGCAAACTTTTGTTACATCTCCTTGAAACACAGGGTTTTCTGGTGATTTTCCCCATAGATGTTCAGAGATGGATTTCATGGACTTAATTTATACTGAGGATGGTCTCAGGCTTTGCCTCTTCTATGGTCATCGGAGATTTTTTTACTTACTTATTTGTTTGTTTTTAATTTTCAATTGCCTTTGTCCCCACGGAGCTCATTAAAGTGAGAAATAGCCATGATGCAGTCATCGGTTTGTTATGTGGCTCTTCCGTATCCTAGGGGCTACTTAAATCCTTCGACGTGTTCCTATAAACCTTTGCGGATCCTCAGACAGCATGCAATAATAAGACAAAAAACACTGTTGGCGCTGAGGGTCCTTGGGAACATCCATTGCTCATATACATTCCTTTCTCCTTACCTTGAGCACTGAGGTTAAGTAGGGAGAGGCGGGCTCTGCAGAGTGTTGAAGGACAGGCAAATAAACAAAGGATGATTCAATAGTTTCATGCAACAAATGCAGATGCACCGTAATTTGAAATATATCTATATACACACACACACACACACACACACACACGTGTGCATGGTTTACCAACTATAAGATTCAGACATAAAAGTGAGCTGAGCTATAGACGGAGAAACGTAAGAGCTGTGGCATCCGCCGCCGGCACCGATGCCATGCTGTCTCCCTGTTCGGAAGCATCAGTGAGGCTGGGAGAAGAAATGTTGAGATATTAATTGCGGGGGGATTTAGTCCAAGTCAAGCCTGATCTCGTAAAGGGTGATCAGAGGTCAGGCTGAGGCGGGGCACAGGGCAGCGGGTGAAGGAATCTGTCACGCACTATTGTTTACCAGGACAGGGGTTTCCTGTCTGGGAGAAGAATGTTCTGGTAGGGAGAAGGAAGGTGGCTGGGGAAATGCTCCGCTCATGTTGGAAATGCGTTCCTCGTTAATGCCGGCTAACTTCGCTCATTGGGCATTTCCTTGGCCCTGTCCCTCAAAGTGTGAAAGTGCCAGTTTAGAATCAAATGTGACCCTTATTTATTTAAAAGAAAGGCAGTCATAGTCAGGAGCTCCATTCAATCGGGTTTAATGATCGTATGTGTAGTTCTGAATCCTCTCTGTAGGATGAAGGAGCTCCTCCATGACCCGGGCGGGTCCAGGACTGCTCACCCGGCTTTAGCGCTGTGTGGGTGCCCTCCCCGCCCGGGGAGAAGCAGACCGGAGGGAAAGAAAGGGGTGGTTGAGGCAGCTCAGGACCGCGTGGCTGCACACTAACAGTCACACCAGCAGTCACACTAGCAGTACACTAGTAGTCACACCGGCAGTCACACGGGCAGTCACTAGCAAACCAGGCTTGGGCATCAGGGACTGCCACAAACCAGGGTTGGGAGGTCTCTGCATTTCCACCATTTGTACTTTCATCTCTCTCTTCTTTGTTTGCTCGTCTGTTTCTTCCCTTCCCATTTGTTCCTGTGTCCTGTGCATCCCTAGGGCATGGCTCAAGGCAAAATTCCAGAAGTTCAAGCCCCTTCAGGGCAGGAGACTGTTCTGTTTTGTTCGACTGGAGCAGCGAGAACACCCTCTGGCACAGAGCACGTTTTCAAAAAGTATTTCCTGAGTGGGCAAAGGATTAGCTCAGCTGAAACCCAGTATGAGCGGGGGTCTGACTGCCAGGGGCGAAGTGCACGCCGACGCGCATCTGTGTCACCGCCGTCCAGCCCTGTGCGGCCCTCCGGACTGGGCTGTGTCTGCCACACCCCCCTGCTGGTTCCACTTCACACCCCACGTGTTCCTTGTATACGAGACGAGGTTGTTTGGCCAATTTGTTATGCAGGAACCTCAAAAATCAAATTAGAGAGGTTTGCCTCCATGTCCTCTAAACTGTAAACAGCCCTGGGCTAAGCCAAGACTGTGATACGAGTGATTTTAAGAGACAGAATTTAGATGTCCGTGTGTCCTCGTACTGGAACTCAGAAGAAGTTTTAAACACGTGGTTTACGCTTGGGCTGTTCTGTGACCTTCCATGTAACTCTTACTAATTTAATTCGGGTCTTCCCATATGTCAATGACAGCCAGTGGTGACAGTAACAACAGTTCATATTTGTCGAGTTCCTACTGTGTGCTAGGTGTCGTGGCGAGCATTGTGTGTGCAGCATCTCACTGCATTGTCACCATCGTCCTGTGAGATAGGCATGTTATCTATCACATGCGAGGGATAAAGAAGCGGAGACAAGGCTTGCACTTTCACAGGAAAGATCTAAGCGAATGCGGCAAAGAGCCGTGTCCTGCAGGGGACTGTCATGTGATTTAGTAGAGCAGGGAAGGAGTCCTGTGACAAGAGCCGAAGATGAGTGGCCGCTGCGCACGCCAGCTCCAGTCCTCTTCGTCCTTCCGTGTCAAGGTAGATTGTGTCTTTTGGAATTAATTCTTTGATTCTCTTACCTTGAGCTTACTTGTCCTTAAATCATGAAATTGTAGCCTGAGAAAAGGTCCCGTAAGTCATCTTGTCCATGTCCCCAGACAGGGCAACACTAACCCGAAGTTGTCTGAGAGCATGTTCTGAAGCAGCCGTGTGTCCTGCGTGTTCCAATGAGAATGCTTTGCAGAAATACCAGGGTACTTCAATGCCCAGACGGTTCCCACGAGCTTTGTGTGTTTATGTTATGCCATTCACGGTAGAACTGAAGAGCAAATAAACAGATAGGCCATGGAGATTTTCTCCACGATAAACCGGAAAGTCAGCGGCACAGCAATGGACCTCACCAAGATACATTATTGATCAACGTCAAGTGAAAACCTCTGTCGCCTCCAATCAACTCTAATATAGAACTTTTAAAAAGTACGATCTTAGTTTGCAATGTTATAAAATAATATAGAGATACATTTTTAAGAATGTGAATTTAATTCTGTGAATCTTGTTCATAATTACAATGACTCTTCTTTTTTCTTCCTTTTCCTGATTAGCAGATGCTTTATTCGTTTCGTCTTAATATCAAGGTTAAACAGAACTGTTTAACACTTCAACTTCCACATACCCAAGGTTAAATGTAGCATATGCTCTATTCTTGAGCCCTAATTATACTTTTAACCATTTGTCTCATGTATTATAACCCCCAAATACACTGTGAGAGGAAGAAATTGGAAATCTAACAATTTTTGAAAGAATCAAAATCCAATTAGATAATCATCTGATTTATATGCTAAATCTGCAGGGTGAAGAGCAATGTAGGAAAATGAGTTGCAATTGTTTTGGGAAATCTTCCAGAGACACCAAAAGACATCATTTTCCGTAAATTATTATGACTTCCTTTTACTTGTTGTTTCTTTATATATTGTGTAATTAAAGTATTGATTACCTCTGAGGGATTAGTCCATGGCTAAGTGAACATAACCTGCTTTGCCTGGTTAAATTAGCAAACACTACACATTATTGATTCCTAACACTTTGTACCAATTAGTAACCAAAGAATAACCAATCACACATTCTGGGATTATCTTTAGATGGTCTGGATTTATGGGAATTGCTTCGTGCTAAGGAGGAACTCATATTTCCTAACGTAGGTGGAATGTTTCATTGGGTTAGCAGTGAGCTAAGATCATTATCAACATGGGAGCTTTTTTCCTGCTAGGAGACAAATCCAGGAAGACCCATAAATGAAATGGTTTTAGCATTCATACCCCTACTCTGATCATGTAACTTAGAGCTTTAAGGACATTCTATTAATTCAGTATTATGCACAGAATTTTCTCCAGGAAAACCTCCAATCAAAAGAATTATTTCCCACTCCCGTTGCAAGAAAATGTGGGTTTCAGTTACAGATTCTTAGAAAAATAATGGATTAGCCTGAGGATTGAACATTGCAGCCCCAGCTGGGTTTTACGTTTTTGGGCCAGTTGAGCACTCGTACATGCTCATCTGCATGTTCGTTGAATTTGCATTTATTGTTCTGCTGCATTAAAGCAGGATCCTTAATCTTTAGTTGCTTTTAAATAAATTCCACTTCAATTGAATGGAATAGGCTCCCATCAAGCAGATGCATCTGACATTCAATCCAGATACTACCCCTTAGATCGAAAGAACTTTCCACAATCCAGGGGTCTTTACCCGGAAATCCAGGGGCCAAGAAAACACTTTTCTTGTTCAAATAGTAATATCAGTCTCATTTTCATACTCTAACCATTTCCTCAGAGTTCTAATGTCTTTTAAATTCACATATATTCATTTTGTTCTTTTAAAATACCTTTAGAATAAACTCAATATTCAACCTATTCAGAGGTGTCAGTGAATCCACTCTAGCGATTTAGGGTTCAAGGTCATGTGTGCTTTTGTAGACAAAGACATTGTTTCTTTGAATAAGTGCATTGCAGAGCTTCCCTGCCACACACTGGAAGTTTTATTCCAGATCCCCCCCAACTGCAGTGAGCTTTTCCACTTAAATCATCATCATCATTATTATTTTACTGTGGAAGATTGAATAGAGCAATAACCTTCTGAAATACTCTTATGTATAAAAAAACGTCTGGCAGGTATCACAAATCTTATTTTTTAGAATAAATATAAATGGCTGTAATTTGGTCTTGCACATATGTGCATGCATGTACACACACACAGATAAAATGTTGGCCTTTGTTGGTGGCTGAACAAATTTAATATAACTCTTTCGAAAAGAAAGCATCAACAAGAATCATTTACACTTTTGCATATTTGCAATCCAAAAATTGTATTACTAGTAATTTATTCAAAGCTCATCATTTCATAGAAACATAAACATACATAACGAATGTGTGCTTTCGATACTATAAATAATAACACAATTGGAATATTGCACATATATCAAAATTATTATTATAGAATCCATATAGAATGGTAATTATAGTATATTGTTCCAAGAAAAGAGCAGATATGTCTCTATGATTTCAACTATAAAAATATTATGTATCATGCAATATAACTCACAGAAGGAAAGTTCTTACTTTTGGCTGGTAAGATGACATTAAGTATTTTTAAAAAATAACAACTTCTTTTCAGTTAATATAAATTATTGATTTATAATAAGATCAATGTTAAAACATTACTATTTTACCGCTAGACATTATTTTGAAACAAATAACATTTAAAACAGTTTTTAAAAATCCCAGCATCATAATCTTTAAATTATAATTTACATTAGTGGTACTCAAAGGTTCCTAAAAATGTATTCGTGTAAAAATTGTTAGATCGAAAGTAAAAGGACAATGGCAGCTGTGTGAAGATGAAAGTTGGGGTGATTTTGAGAGCAGCGGAGCCCATGTCCTTTGGATGGGCCACCGACTGCAGAATCCATTACGCTAGTCATGACATTTTGGCTCCGTGGTGGCTGCAGTAGCCTGAGCACGCAGGGTCTGTTTGGCCACTGAACGCAGCATGGTGAATCAGGAATTAGGGAGTGTTAGCAATTCAGTACAGGCAGCAGGACCTCGGGGCATCTGATATCTCCAAGGCCCGTCAAAGAGTGCACTGTTCAGAGTGAGATCATTCAAGTGGTGGAAATTAGGTCAGTGTGTTAGGGAACTCCTTAGAATTGTCTTCTGATAAGAATCGGAATACGGGTACTAGAGGGCATTCCAGTGATTGTGGGGAAGATTAACAAAAATGAACGGGTTTAGATTTGGATGAGAGTGCCGTTTTCAAAGGAGAGATTCTCGCTTTAACTCTTAGGAAACTCAGCTATATTGGTTTAATGGGGGGGCAGTAAGTTACAAAAGCTATCCCAGAGCAAAATCACCTTCTTGCTAATTGGAGCGTGGACTTAGGAGTCATATGGCAAATAGATATTGCCAACTCCACCGCGAGCATGAGAGAAATTTCTCCAAACGGTCACATTTTTATTTTAGAAGCAGAAGACAGAGACTTTTCTGTCTGCTGAAGTACTATTGCCTCAAGAGTCCCAGGGAAAGATGGGTCTTAACTTGTCCCACACTAGGGACCAAATCAAACCCTTGGTGATTTTCATCAGCTGTCAGGAGCAGGCAGATATTTTCGCAGGACCAGGCAGGAAATTAGGCTATTAAATTACAGCCTTTCTCCAAGAGGCCTTGTCATTCTCCTCCCCCTTCCTACAGATGTTCTATCAAAGCAAGTCATTGTGGCCATTTATCTTGCCAAACTTAAAATACCTTCTCCAGAACTAATTTTTCCCTCAGTACTTGAGGTCTTTGTACTCTCTGTCTTGCTTCCCTGATCTTGTATGGATCTAAGATTAATTTGCACTAGCTAGGAGTTCAACAACAAAATCAATTTCAATTGGGTCAGACGGGGTCACTCTGGGCTCAGTAGTGTGAGGAAAGAAATAGATTATTATCATTCTAGGAGCACAATGCTAAGGTTCAGCACCAGGGAAGAGAAGAAGCACATTCCCATAAAAGCAATAAATAATTCTTTCTAAACTGTCAGAAACAAATAGGAATTGGCTTATTTTCCACCAGAGTTTCCAAAACCTATATATAAGCAGGTAAACTATTCCCTTCAAGGGAGGAGAGGGGAAATTCGCACATGCGTCTTGGCGTATCCTTGGTAGAATTGCTTAGAAATGTGTGCTCTTGTCGCTGGTATGGCTGCGGTTGGGCTCACTGTGCTAAGCACACACATTCCCTGTAGGAATCTTCTCCGATTGCACACAAATCAGTTTAAGACAGGACTTCCAAGCATATCCCCTAAAAAACATCAAACAATGATTATGCTCATTTCTGTCATTGAGGTGTACTGTCTGTGTACCATCAGTGGGAAAGGCATTCGGCGAGTAAATTAGAACCGACCTGTGTACCTCATTTGTTTTTTACATTTTACTTGATTATTCAGGAAAAAAATCAAGAATAACAACAAAGTTTTCTCTGTTTCTTCTTTAAAAATGATAAAACCTATAATGGCTCTTGACAGATTAATTGGTATAAAATGTGTCAATCCCATGGGAAATATTTCTAATTACCCTATATTCCTCTTACTGCAAAATGTAGTATTGGTCACTGGCCAGGCAGAAGAGTATCCTGCTAGCTGCTGGTGGAGGAGGGGAGGGAGATGAATCAACCAGGAGCTTCTCAAGGAGCTTATGTCAGAATGAACTTGCAACCAAGAAACTTGGTGTTAATAAAGTAAGATTATTTTTTAGTTGGAAAATAGTATAATGTATTTACTATGTGCAAAGATTATTGGAGGTAGTTGTACATATTATTTCACTTAATGGTCACAAACTTGCTGGAAGATTAGTGTATGGCTTTCACTTTAATTGCACAGATAAAAATCCATTCTAGCTAATTTAAGCAGAAAGGAATGTATTATAGCTATTGATTGTTAGAAGGACAAGAAGAGCAGCTCTCAGCTGAGGGTTAATGTTGACTCCCGTGATCACATGCA
Source organism: Avahi laniger (assembly GCA_963575035.1). NCBI lineage: Eukaryota > Metazoa > Chordata > Mammalia > Primates > Indriidae > Avahi > Avahi laniger. Next base: position 21,045 of record CAUYSK010066579.1, read on the forward strand.
GACCTGAGCCACCAAGGTGGCCACCAGTCCTGCCATGGCCAGGACATCAAGCTGATTTGGGAAGTCCTGATGCTGCTGGAAGACCCCAAAACACATGAGCAGAACAGGTCTCTCAAACACCGTCTCAGATCCAAAATTCCAACCAATTCTGATTGGCAGACCTGACAGTATATGCAGAATCTTAGCTTCAGCTGACTCTGAAATGTAAAGTTTTTAGCTTTCTAGCCTCTACATCCATGAGGGGGATTGGACCAAACAACCAGCAGTTTCTGCCACCGTAATTCCATTTTTCACAGGAGGAATCAAATTTAGGGAGGATTTATCTACAGCAAACACATTATATACAGCAAGCCTGAAAGGCAGGTACAGCTCCACAACCTGTCACCATTCCATTCCACTGCTCTGTCCACCAGCTGAGTGCCAACATTCTAGGTTATAAAGTACTGAAGTCCAGGAGAGGGAGGCACGCAGTGCTTGCTGATTAAAGGAGAGGAAGGTACAAATACTGACGAGGAAGTGTGAAAGTCCTAATGCTGAGAGTCACAGAGGCTTTCCTAAGGGCAGGGCCATTTGAAATATCTCCTAAAAGGAACAGAATTTAGACAGGAGCTTCTAAAAGGAGAAGGGCTTTCCAGGGAGAAAGGGAAAAAAATAGAGTAAAGGTACAAAGGCAAATGATTATAATGAGCTGTGAGCTTTGTCAAAATAAATATGCAGAGGAGTGGAAGGGAAAGCCTGCAAAGAAATGTGTCTCCTCATCATACGGGGCTTTGACCTCCAGTTCAAGCATCTGGGCCTCAGCACGTAATTTGCGGGTTTTGAGATGAGAAGTGGCATGGCCAGATTTATGCTTCAGGAAAATCAATCTCTCTACCTGTGCCCCTCAGTCATTGGGTGCGAATCTTCCATAGAAACCTACTTGCAGTACGATGAGCCTCGGCTACCGGCCCAGTGTCGTGACTGGGCTGGGCTCTCCTTTCAGTGGCACGTTTGCAAGGCGACTATGAGACAGAAAGCTAAAATCGATGGGATACAAACAGAGCTTTGTCTAATTTAAAACTAACAGTATTCTGTTTCGCAGAAAACAATCGCTTTCTGTTAGACATTTGTGACTACACAAAATGGTAGGGAAGGAAGCCTTCGGAACTCATAAAAGGAAGGAAAATATGAAGGAAAAGTGAGATATGAATACAAATAAATATACTTGTAAATTTCTTCATTAAAAAAATTCAAGAAAATTTAGTCCTGTGTTTGGGGAATTAAAAAAAAAACTGCAAAAAGAGCCCATCATATAGATAGCCCTCCTGAATGCACGAGACTCACCAGCATGGCACAGAAACACTCCTGCATTTCATGTGGCTGGTGAGGGAGGAGTGGGGGGTTCAGAATAAAACAAGAATCCGCCGCATGAGAAGCCAACCTCAGATGGAGGCCCGAAGCCACATTGCTGCATCCTCGTGAATATCGATTTTGCGGAAGCAGATCCTCCTGTGAGGGCAGCAAAAAGGAAGGGGACACGCTCTAATGGAGAACGCTTATTTTCTGCTAAAATGGGCCAGTCCTGAATGTGATTTAGGTGCAGAACTTATGTTTAGGCACATTGTCACACTGGAGATTTACATGTGCACACACGCGAACACACATGCAAGCACACGCACTGGCAAAATCAGCCGTATGCTAATTAGCATAATTAACAAAAGCCCAGGCGATGGCACTTGTCCTTGGCCCAGTCCGTAAAAGAGGCCCGCTTAAAGGAGAATGTCTGCCATCTAGTCTTGGGGACAGAACATTTCTGCCATCGTTTTTCCTGACCATCCTAGCCCTACTGGCGAGAGAACATTTAAAATCAGAGAAAGAAAATGACATGGTTATTTATGGACATGGTGTTAGATGAACCCAGGTAATGATTTAATTTAGTAACTGCACAAGGACTTAAAACTATACATTTTTAATGACAACGGAAGTTTGTCATTTCCAACAGCCTCAATGCACTCGAATGAGCCAGGTAAGTCTGATTTTGCTCATCCAGGTGGTGACCAGGAGGGTGAAAATGGGCTGAACTGGGAGTTGAGTTGCTCTGCATTAGGGCAGGGCAGCTCCCAGGGGCGGGAGAGGGAGGAGGCCCCAGGGCGCTGCCTCCTGACTTGGGGAGGGAGGGGAAGAGGTGCCTGCAGCCTCCAGAAGATCTTAGGTTTAAAGTGATTTTATAACTTAAAAATTGTTTCCTGTATGTTTTTATTCCCCTTCCTCCCCCAAATTCAAAAACACACACGCCGCTGAGGAGTTACAAATGAGGACCTGCTCGGGTGTCGGGGGAGAGGCGCGCTGAAGCGATCGCTGCCGCAGCTTCAGGAACCGGTGTGAGGCGAGAAGCTGGCCGGCAAGCTCTGCATGGGATCGCGTTTTAAACATGGTAATAATGAAATAAAACTAAAGAAATATTTCTTCTTAAGAGAAAAATGAAAAATTCTCAAAAAATTCAGGAGATAGCAACACTGCATTTGGCAGCTGTCCTTGAAAACCCCTGTCTTTCCCACACTTAAAGTGGTTAGTGGAAATATCTGGATTCCACCTTCTGGTCCAGCAGAGCAGGAACCACCGTCCAAGGAGCCCCGTGCTGTACTCCTCTGAGCCTGCTCCCCCTCACTTGGTGCTTGGAAATGATGCTTGTGTGAAATGGAAAAAGCACCCCCCTTATATGAAGATTCACTATGAACTGAAGCAGGAAAAGCTTTCAAGTACATGGCTCCCAAGTACACATACAGAGGCACACACACATACGTCTATGCATGTGCATATGCACACACAAACACATACACACATGTCTGTGCAAAAACAAATGCATGCATACACCACACATGCACGTGTATATGTACACATATATACATGTATACGCACATTCCAATACATATACATTCTCACACACAGACAGACACATATGTAGTTACAATCAAACTTAACATCAAAAATAAGAAAGCAATTTCACCCATTAGATGGACAGAATGTTTCAAATGATGCCCAACAATAGCAGGAGAGCACAGGAAGCAGGTGCCCCGCGCGGCTAATAGAAACCCGCCTGGGGAAGCTCCGCGGTGGAAGCTCACTTGACAACCTTGTTGGAAGCATGAATCATACCTCTGCATGGTGAGGGCTTCTGTTATTGGTATTTTATCCTAAGGATAAATAGGAATTTACATAAAGATCCACCTATAAGAACATTCACTACAATGTTGTTTATAATAATAGGAAATTGAAAACAAAATACTTATTTAATAGTACAGATTTTATGAAGTAAATCATGGTGCATACTTAGAATGGAATATTAAGCAGTCATGTAGGATTATGTTATATTTGTAAATGTAGTTACATATGAAGATAGAGTGAAATAAATGTAACTTATAAAACAGATGATACACCATAGGCCCATTTACGTAAACAATGCATAACAATCCAGGATGGTGTACGTTGTAACAGCTGCAATTATTCTTGAGGTGGAGAGAATGAAGATAGTTTTTATTTACATTTCCCTATGTATGTTTTCAAAATATTTTACTATAAACAAGTATAATTGATGTATGAGCTTATAATCTACATAAATGTACTCTGTCCCATGTATTAAACACTCTGCTATGTACCTCTGTGGGGATTTTTTCTAACTTTTCTATTTTTATTAATATGCAATATCCTTCAAAACCTGGTAATGATTTTTTTAAAAAATAGTCTTTATTATAGTTCATCTCAATATTTTGACAATATGTTTTTAACAACCAAATGCTATTGTAAGACAAGTTTGGTAAAACAATAGGAAATCAAGATGCAACATGAGACATTTTGGAAAGTCCAACAGTGAATTTGTTAAAGTGCTTCAGCAGAATAAAAGTAGATTGCTAAATGCTGTCATTGGAGAGGGAACTGTTGTTGCCTGTCCTCAGTAACAAAATTGCTATGTTGCTAATGATGTGATATCCTCACCGAGCATGTTTTCACCTATGTGCGTGTGGGTGTATAACTGTATATTTTTTCCCAGTATGTATTTGGTCATCCAATTCACTTTGCTCAGTAGCTTCCACTTCTGCTAAGATGACAACTGAGAAAGAGAAACTGCCTTATGTGTGAGTTTTTTGTTGGTTATGAACCAGGTGCTCAAATAATATTTCTTAAAGAATTTCAAGGCTGAACTTCTAAGAATAAGGAAATGTGACACTTTGCCTAAATAAAATTTGGTTGAGGTGGTGCCACAAGGAAAGGAATCCAAGAAACCTAGAATGGAGTCCCAGATCCACGTGAGAAAACTGTTTCATCTGGTACCTGATTCTTAAACTCTCTGAGCTTTAGTGGACTGACTACCAAATGAACTTCGGAATTCTTTCTCTATTTCTGTCACATAAATCGTCATAAAAACCAAAGGAAGTTTCATGAGAATTTGACAAGTATGAATTTTTATTTAAATACTTAATATTTAACTAGTAATAAATAAAATAATAATGAATAATTAATTGATAAGAAGTAACTTCAGTATTAAATAGAGAATGATCCTATTATTATTATTACCTAGGCTACTTCCCAACATGGCTCTTCTGCTCTCATGACTAATCAAAGCATTAATGCAAAATGAACAAGACTGAGATAGGCTCCTTAAGTCTGCACCCCAATGTAAATGGGGCAAAGAAGTCCAAATTTTTCAATTTGCCACACAAAGCAAAATTAATATATTAATAATAATAAATAAAAATAATACAAATCATATAAAACATATAGCTTTATACGCTGGTGCCATGAACCATTATAAACATTTTCTATAGATTAATTTATAAAATCCATATAGCAACTCTATAAGTAGATACTATTGTTATCACCCTCATTTTAGACATGAAGAAACAGACTCCTCGATCTGGCCAAGATCATTGTACATCTAGGAAAGTATCTGGCTAGTCGGGCTCCAGTGACCACGTGCAGACACGGTCCTGTGCTGCTTCTCCTTCTTAGAACTGTCCTGAAGGTAACCCAGGGGAAAGAGAGAGTTGTTCTTAACAGGCTTCTCTCCTTCAATCCTGGGTTTCTGCTATGACTTTTGGAGCACAGAAAAATTTGGACTAAAATGGGAAGGAGTTTCTACAAAAGGCCATTTCTTTCAGGAACAATGTGGAGTCTGGTGGACCGAGGTGTTACATACCAGACCTCTCGTTAGCTTTATCGTTGGGTTTCTTCACATTAAAATCGGGGAATAATGAGTATTTCACAGGGTGATTGTGAAGATTAAGCAAGGCCATACAGGGAAGTGGTCCGTAAGTTCTGGGTCCCTCCTAATCCTTTCCACAAGGGAGCCGAGTCCAGTCGTGTAGACTTTGCACAGTGGATACTTGGTCTCCATTCCCTGGGAAATCTCACTCAAGTCACTTCTATTTTCATCACGACACTATCCACCATGTGTCAAGGTCTGCCATGTCCACTTTACATGTAATTTGTATTGAGAACCACGGAGACAAGGAATTGGGTTTTTATTTTTTTCCTTTTTTTCATTTCAGCATATTATGGGGGCACAAATGTTTAGGTTACGTGTATTGCCTTTGCCATGCCCAAGTCAGAACTTTAAGCATGTCCATCCCCCAGACGGTGCACACCACACCCATTAGGTATGCTTATACCCACCCCCTCCTCACTACTCCCATCTGCTTTACACCAGATGAATGTTACTACTATATGTGCAAGTGTTGGTCATTTAATACCAATTTGATGGTGAGTACAGGTGGTGCTTGTTTTTCCATTCTTGACATACTTCACTTAGTAGAATGGGTTCCAGCTCCATCCAGGATAATATAAGAGGTGCTAGATTGCCATTGTTTTTTGTGGCTGAGTAGAGCTCCATGGTATACATACACCACATTTTATTAATCCACTCATAGATTGATGGGCACTTGGGTTGTTTCCATATCTTTGCAATTGTGAATTGTGCTGCTATAAACATTTGGGTGCGGGTGTCTTTCTTATAGAGTGTCTTTTGTTCTTTTGGGTAGATGCCCAGTAATGGGATTGCTGGATCGAATGCTACTTCTACTTGCATCTCTTTAAGGTATCTCCATATTGCTTTCCGCAGAAGTTGCACTAGTTTGCAGTCCCGCCAACAGTGCATGAGTGTTCCTGTCTCTCAAAATGGCTCTTTGCTGTCTCTTATCCCCCCACCGTGCACACCCAGCCACGGCTAATTCCAGATGCAGCAGGCCTTACATAGCTCAGCCCCTTTGCTGGGACGGCTCCTGCCCCCTTGGTCAGTGCCTGGAAAAGGACAGGCCCAACACACGAGATCCCCTTCCCTGCTCCTTGTTTCTCCTGCAGTTTCCATCCTCCTCCTATTGATCCTGCAAACTCCAAAACTATTTGTGCTAGGGGACAGAGCGATTGGCGCTGAACAAATTCCTGTTTGGGTAGCAGTGCTATTTGTAAAGGTGGGTATTTTAAAGACTTTGCCGCTAGATGACTTTGGAATGTATTATACATCATAATTCCTCAGCCCCAGCAGGTTGCTCGCTTAAGTTTTCTTAGAGGTTATTACTAATGTTCTTTTGGTTGTGCTCAGCACACGCCGAAGGAGTGGCAGAGAAAACTGCTCACCAGTGTGTGAGAAACCCAGTGACTTCTTCGAGATGAAGCGTTTCCCTTGGGTAACTTTACAAAGTGTATTACAGGCATACAATTAATGGATGATTGGAGTCCCTTAAAATCGTTTTTACTTAAAAAATAGAATATAGTGAGTCTAACTATACTATTCAGTGAAGCAGTGTGTATTTATCACATTTGTAAAGCTCTGGACTGGATAATCATTTGTTTGTAGCTTCTGCATATTAAGGTTTCTAAACCCTTTCCTTCCTGGTCAGCCCTTCTTGTGTCCCTGGTGGTGTTTCTGTTCATTCTGCCTCTGAAAATGATTTGAAGGGACCAACGAAAGGACATGGATAAAGCTCTTTGCAAAGTGAGAATCCCTACACTAATAGGAGAGCTTTTAGTTGCTATTTCATCACTGGATATACTGTACCCTTCTGCCCATCAAACCGCTTCTTAGTTGTGATGGATCAAGGAATTGACTTATAATTAATCTGCTGACTTCTCAGCACTCCCCAGCTGCTTTAGAAGTTTTCTGGGACAGGAAGGAAACCATGAATGAAGTCTGCTCTTCATAAATCTGTCTTGTCACTCCATGTCCTGCTGGGCAGGGCTTACCCCAAATATGGGCTTCAGCGTAGATAAGACTTGAGACCCCGTTTCTCACAGGATTGGTTTCAAATCCCCACATGTCACATACCAGTGCGTGACCATGAGCATGCTACTGAACCTCATCGAGCTCTAGGCATCTTATCTGTAAGATGAGGACAATACGAATACCCACCCTCATTGTATCAAGTGAGATAATATAGGCAAGGCTGATGAGCATTGAATAAAAAGTAGGCAGTTAAATGCAGGTGAAGCATATGGCAAGAGTAAGCAGGGAACATTCTCTACTGGCATGTCATCATCATTATTATTTATCATTATCATTAACACAAGGTCTTGGGCAATTTCAGGTGTGGCTAGGTGCAGTCTACCTCATTGTCTCCTCAAAACGCAGTCATTCGCAATACAAAGAAATGAAAGTGGGATTGATCTGGATAACTTTGTTCCTGGCCCAATTTATTCTTTTTAATAGAAGCCTTAAGTAAAATTTGTAACACATTCCTCTTGTCAAGCTTTACACAGCTGTTTGGGACCCATCAGGGTCATTGTGACACCATGTCCACACAGGTGTACTGGTCTGGAACTCTGGCTGTCCTGCAGCTACCCGATTGCTACCAAGTGCCTCGTGTCCTTTTGAGTGACCGCCCAGTACCCGCTTCATGACCGACAGCCCAAGTTCCTAGGTATGAGAAAAGACAGGTCTTCAATAATAACAATTTCAAAATAGTTGTTATGATACTAATGGGAGCAACCATTCTCTACTGGTGGCTGCTGCGTACTACATGGAGACTTTATGCCACATTTGTGTGAATTGTCTCATGTAATCCTACAGCAGTCTTATGAGATGGGTCCTTGTACTGTTTGATAGTTGGAGAAACTGAGGCACAGAAAGATGAAGTAAATCGCCCAGGGTCATACCCCTAGGATGTAGCAAAGCCAGTATCTGAACCCAAGTAGTCTAACTCCAGTGTCTATGCTAAATCAAAAGTCTGTTTGCTTTCCCATTTTCCCCTTATATTCTTTTTCTTACAAGTTGAAGAACCACAAGAGATGCTCTAATGCTAGGAACTGACATTTCCTGAGCACATACTGTATGCTGGGAAGTTTATTGCTGTGCCCTTTTTCTCCTTTTACATTTCTAAAAGTTCTAAGAGGGGAGAAAAGGAGTTCACAGTGGTAAGTAACAGATCAGAGAACGGAGGTTCTGCGAATCTCCTAGAGGCTGATAACCTAAAGTTTACAAGGACATCTCTGTCTCCATAACCCAAGCACTTTCTAGTTTCCACCACAGATATTCCCTGAGCATCCAATAATTATGAAGCCTTGCATTAGAGATGTAGCTTGCAAAGACACATTGCAAGTACTTTACGATCTGTGATCAGAGAGCCCACGGCCACAAACCAGCCTAATTGTGTTGACTCAGTAAACACTAGAATGAAAATATTTTCTTCCGAAAGAAAAAACGATAGCATTTCCAGCCAGAGATGAGGCTTATAAACCATGGCACCCTTTTAAGCCTCTCCAAGTGCTACACAGATCCCCTGATAGTTTTCTGGTAGGAAACGTCCCCGACGCTGACATCCTATTGCATGACAAGAAGACAACGGTTGTAAAAAGGGGCTTTCCTGAATGTGACTCCAAGATGTCGCTGAGATGTTTTCTGGTTCCAAAATAGTCACTTCCATCCGAAGTCCTACAGGGTAATTAGGGCCTTGCCATTATTCCTGGCTTGGCTGTGGTCCAGAACTCTGTTCTGGTTACCTCCCGCCGTCTCACCCTGGGTCTTCCGGAGCCCTTTCGTACGAGTGGAAGGACAGCTGAACACTCTGAGCACGCTCCGAACGCCCCGCGTGTCTTGGGACAGGTCGTGAGGAAGGGGAATTAAGGAGCCAACCTTTAAACAAGAACAGAGGGAACTAGAGCAAATGGAACGGGCTCTGTGAGGCGGAAGCGTGCTCTTAATTTTTTCTCCAGGTTTGGGTGTGTATTTATAGGCTGTCAGAAGGAGCACAGGGTTTGGGTAGATGGACTTCTTTACTAAAGGAGAAAAGGAAAACGTCTCCCCTGGCTCCCCCCGCGGCCCCCCCTCCTTTTTCTTTTTAAGGACACAGCTGAAGTCATGCTCTCCTTCCACTGTGAGGCGCCGTGATGTTTTTCTAATTGTCTGGAGTCGGGTCTGCCATACTTCCTTGACTATATTCCTCCTTCCTGTCAGGGACAGGTTTCTGGGGCCAGGCACGCAGCAGGCTCCGGCCCAGCGTGCCAGCTCAGAAGTCAGGAGCCACGGTGTCCTCCCGACGTGGATCTGTGGCCAGGGCTTCTGGACTGGGACGTGACCGAGCCCGAAGAAGCCCCCACGTACGGTGGCTGGATGCATGGTCCGCTGCCTCTCTGCAGGGGTAGTGTCACGGGTCTCTTAACAGCAAGGCATTCTAAGAAATGTGTCGTTAGCTAATTTCATCATTGTGTGAATATCACAGAGTATATTTATACAAATCTAAATGGTGCAGTCTACTACACACCTAGGCTGTAAGGTAGAGTCTGGTGCTCCTGGGCTACAAACCTGTGCAGTGTGTTACTATATGAATACTGGAGGCAACTGTAACACAATGGTAAGTATATGTGTGTTGAAACGTATCTAAGCATAGAAAAGGAACAGTATAAATATGGTATTATAATCTCATAAGTCCACCATTGTTTATGCAGTCCATCATGGACCAAAACTTCTTTATGTGGCACATGACCGTATTTGTTAGTCCTTAAATAATATCCTGGGTCTTTTTTTTGGGGGGCGGGGGTTTGGCCAATTACCAGAGCCCATGCCGAGAGGATGCTGTGCTGGCTAAGGTACAGGTTGAGTATCCCTTATTCAAAATATTTGGGACAAGAAGTATTTCAGATTTCAGATTTTTTCTGGATTTTGGAATATTTGCATATACATTATGAGATATCTTAGGGATGCTACCCAAGTCTAAACACAAAATTCATTTATGTTCCTTATACATACAGCCTGAAGGTTATTTTCTACAATATTTTTAATAATTTTGTGCATGAAGCAAAGTTTTGACTGCATTTCAGCTGTGACCCAGGTGTAGAATTTTCCACTTGTAGCCTTACATCGGTGTTCAAAAACTTTTGGATTTTTGATTTTCAAATTAGGGATACTTAACCTGTACGTCATCACCACCAAGAGCAGTGCTGGGTGCTTTACTGGCTCTACCTCAAGTAAGTCCTCACGACCACTTCCTATAGGTGCTCCCATTAGTCCCATTTTACAGATAAGGAAGCTAAGGTTTAGAGAGATAAAGAAACTTGTCTAAGGTTACACAGTATCTTGGTTTATGTCCTGCCTTGAAGCAGATCCCACAACAATAGGATCCAGCTGAAAATAGCTCATTTGGGATGTTCAGGAAATAACAGTAGGGCCATTGGAAAGTTAGACATGGAAGGGAAGGTTGCTAATAAAGGATGTGATAGCAAGCCAGGGGCACACCAGTGTCATCCCATAGGGAAACTATGGAAAACCGGCTAGAATATATACGCCAGAGCCACCGCTTCCAAAGGGTGAGGAGTCTGGAGTATATTTTTATATCATCACTGCCGGTTATTTGTTAAGGGTGAGTGGGGCGGAGTGGTGTATTCACGCCTCAGCTTGGACAGAGCCCCTTCCAGGGCTTTGAGAAAGCCCCCGCACTGTGTACTTTTTTTTTAAAATTGTTTTTTATTTTTTTTTAGAGATAGGGGTCTCACTCTGTTGCCCCAGGATGGAGTGCAGTGGCCTGCTCATAGCTCACTGCAGCCTCCAACTCCTGGGCCCGAACAATCTTCCTGCCTCCACCTCCAGAGTTGCTAGAACTACAGGCGCACCACCACACCCAGATAATTTTTTTTACCTTTTGTAGAGAGAGCTTCTCTCTATGTTGTCCAGGCTGGTCTCAGCAATTCTCACACCTTGGCTTCTCAAAGTGCTGGGATTATAGGTATGAGCTACCCCACCTGGAAGAGCCAGGGCTATGACACACTTGGTTATTTCTTGCCACGTAACAACCCAACCCAAACTTAGCGGTTTAAAACAACAACCATGGGCTGGGCACGGTGGCTCACGCCTGTAATTCTAGCATTCTGGGAGGCCGAAGGATTGCTTGAATTCAGGAGTTAGAGACCAGCCTGAGCAAGAGCGAGACCCCATCTCTACTAAAAATAGAAAAATTAGCTGGGCATGGCGGCATCTGCCTGTAGTCCCAGCTACTCGGGAGGCTGAGGAACGAGAATCTCTTGAGCCCAAGAGTTTAAGGTTGCAGTGAGCTGTGATGATGCCACTGTATTCTAGCCTGGGCAACAAAACAAGACTGTCTCAAAAAAATATATGTATTTGTTCATAAATCTATGGGTGTGCAATTTGGGCTGAGTTTAGCTGGACTGTTTTTCTGCTGCCCTCACCTGGGCTCATTTAAGTGGCTGTCCTCCTCTGGTAGCTTAACTGGGACCCACTGATGGCAGGGAGACCTCAGCTGGTACAGCCCCTCTCTGTTCCATGTGGTCTCATTCTCCAGCAGCTAGACCAGATATCAGCAAACTTTTTCTATAAAGCGTCAGATAGTATTTTTGGCTTTGCAGGGCATTCAGTCTCAGCTACATAACTCTTATGTTGAAGTACGAGAATAGTCATAGACAATATATAAACAAATGGGCATGATTGTGTTCTAATAAAACTTTATTTATAAAAACAAATGGCAGGTTGGATTTGGCCCGTGGGCCATATTCCACCAATCCCTGAGCTAGACCAAACTTCATCACACAGGGCTGTACATTCAGAGACAGTGAAGGCAGAAACTCAAGGAATCTTGAGGCCTAGAATCAGAAGTCACACAGCATCACTTCTGCTTTCTGTTGGTCAAAGCGAGTCGCCAGACCAGCCCAGATCCAAGACTAGTATGATAGACTTCACCTCTTGTTGGAAAGTCCTGCAACATCGTATGGCAAAGGGATATGCGTTCAAAGATGGAAGAAATTTTTATGTCCATCTTTGCCAATAGTCTACCTGCCCCCCCAGGTCTGCTTACTTCTAGAGTTCTCTATACTTAACTACCACATTCTACTCTGTGTTTATATTGCCTCATACAACTAGTTGAGGGATAAGTTCAGGAGCCTAGACAGATCCTGACAGCTTTAGATCCTATTCAGTCCAAAACTGGAACAAGGTCTTTGCTGCGTGCTCCAGATGATGAATTTTGCATCTTTGATGTGCTAGGTCTCAACCTTACAAATGGGGTTTTGGGGACCTAGAGAATTCTGTAGTCTACTCAGTTACCCCTCGTGTGAAGAATCCCCTCTGTAATCTGCCCAGCAAATGACCATTGGACATCTGCTTGATGACCCCTTGAGACAGGAAGCTCACCACTCCAGTCCTTTCTCCGTCAGTCCCTCATGTGCCTCAGCCACCCCTCCATTCATTGCATCACTCAGCAACTGTTTATTGAGCGCCTCCTGTGTACCAGGCCCTGAGTTAAGTGATGTACAAATAAACCCAGTAGCTTCCCTCAGGGAGTTTATAGTCAGTTTACCTTCCACGTGGCATCTGTGTTCAGTTTTCTTTCTTGGTCATGAAACTATTTCTTTGTTCTTTATGGTCTTTGTTCTGTTAGGTGTAGAATAGTTGTTCCTAAGTCTTTGAGAATATTCAGAAACATTCCCCCCTTTACTATCCTGAAAGGAATTTCACAGATACATAGATATCTACACAATTGTAAAAAAAAAAAAAAAAAGAACAAAAATAGAAAAAATGCACTAGCTATAACAAAAAGGAGACCTTAAAGGGGAAGTAATGTAGTAAAATTATTTATATTTCGATAGATAAATATTCTAGGATTAAGCTGGATTAGATACAGGAGTAATTGGATGATTACAGAGAATCACTGTTTATACCAGGGGGTTGACACACATTTCTGTTAAGGATCAGATAGTAAATATTTCAGGCTTTGTGAGCCATACTCAACTCTGCTGTTGTGTACCAAAGCGGCCGTAGGCAATGTGTAAATGAGTGGTCACGGATGTGTCCAATAAAACTTTACAAAACAAGCAGCAGGCTGGATTTGGCCAGCTCACCGTAGTTTGCTGACTCCTGGTACATACAGTAACTGCAGATGGAGACTGCTAAGGATATGTTACATAGACAGTTCAAACATCGTTAGGAACATTACTATAGTGTAAGATTTCCCAAAATGGTGGTAAGTACCTTCTGGCAAAGTTCTGAAGAAAACAAAGTAAAATCTTCCTTAATCTACACAGTACTTAATTTCCTAGAAAATTCAGTGTATATCACCTGACCAAAAATATATATATTTTGTATTTTTATGTAGCTTTAGATCATTATAAACATGGTTTTCCCCTACATAAGTGTCCTGTACGATATTTTAAAGACATTTGGGACACAGAACTATGTCTCACTGTAAAGACTAAATGGGCACTGAAAGGTTTTGTCTCCCTGGCCTCCGCCTCCTAAATGGCTCTTCTGCTCCCAGGTTTTGTGCCACCAAAAAATACCCTTCCACCCCCCCGCACCCGGTTTTTAATGCCTCTTCCCTCATGGGGCAGTATCATCCCCAGTTGAGAACTGCAGTCTGAGATCTACCTCCTGCATAAGTCTGCTAGGGCTGGCGTGACAGAATACCACAGGCTGGGTGGCTTACACAGCAGAAATATGTTTTCTCACAGTTCTGAAGGCTGGAAGTCCACGATCAAGGTGTTGGCAGGGCTGATTTCTTCTGAGGCCTCTGTCCTTGGCTTGTAGAGGGCCATCTTCTCCCTGTGTCTTCACATGGTCTTTTTCCTGTGTGTTCCCAGTGTCTTTTCCTCTTCTTAAAAGGAAACCAGTACTGTTGGATTAGGGCTCCACCCTTATGACCTCATTTAACTTTAATTACCTCGTTAAAGGCCCTGTCTCCAAATATAGTCACATTGGAGGTTAGGGCTTGAACAGATGAATTTTTGAAAACCACAGTTCAGCCTGTAACATCCCCTGACCCTCACCACCTACCCGACCTCTCATTCTCCTCTTTCTTCATGGTCCGTGGAAAGTTCACCCCTCGTGACGCAGCCCTTTTGGTCTACGGTAATGATCATGGTAAAGCCCACTGCCTCACACGTCACCTTAGGGCGGAGTATGTTGACGTAAATAGCCAACTAGCGTTTGAAACAGTCTGTTTCTTTCTCCGTTCAATTTTTTTAAAAGTGTAATGTGTTTTAAATATATAGAAAAATACACAGAATCATTTAGCAAATAACCCACATAGCCACCACCCAAATTTTAAACATGTTAAGATTTTTGCCATATTTGATTGAAACTGTATTTATGAAATAAAACCCTACAGGTTCAGTTGAATTGCCTTCTATACTACTTCCCAATTTCACTCCCTTCCTTCCTCCCTGAAGTTGGTGTGTTTTTTTCATATCATTGTTTTGATACTTTCAGTCTATACGCCTGCATCCATAAAATATATAGAATTGTTCTATGTGTTTTTGAAATATATTTAAGTGGTATTATGCTGAACATATGCGTTCAGCAATTTTTCTTTTTCAACTTTGCGTTACAGATTCAAGAATTATCTATGTGGATATGGGTAGATCTATTTCACTCCTTTTTAAGTGTTACATGGTGATTTATTGCATGAACATGCCACAATTTATCCACCCATTTCTCTACTGATGAGCATTAAGCTTGTTTACAAGTTTTCACACTATGCACGTCTGCATATTTCACCTCGTGCACATGTGTGAGAGTTTCTCTAGAGAACTATGAAAAGAAACCCAACTATCGATAGATTAATGGCATATATTCTTCCTACTATGACAATACGCCTAGAGGTAGGCTCTCCAGGACTGTGGCAGAACCCGAGTGATGCCAAAGGGATCTAGACTTACCCCATCCCTCTGCTCTGCCATCTTTAGCAGGTGCACTTTTGTCCTCAGGTTTCTTTTTCACGGTCAAGAAACTGTTACAACACCTCCGGGCATAATGTCCACATTCTAGCCAGGAAGAAAGGAAAATCTCAAAAGGGCAACAAAACAATCTGGTCATATCCCTGCAAACAAGTTTTCTCAGAAGCCCCACTTAATGAGGCTGAGTGATTTTCACTTACACCCCGTTGGCCAAAACAGTGCTGTGTGGTTCACCCCTTGGCCAATTGCAAGAAAATCTCTAGAAGGCAGGAGGCTGAGGAAGGAGGTTGGATCACTTGACCAGTCAACCTTGGGAAGTTGACCATGCTTCCCAGGGAATCGTGGCTGGGCCATAGAATATGCACATCTTCAATATTCCTAGATATTGCCAAAGTGATCTCGACCATGGCTGAGCCATTTTTGTAGTCTTGCCAAGGAAGTATGAAAATTCCTGCTACCTCACGTTAAAAAACCAAATAATTATTATGAAGCTACTGTTTGCATGATGCTGCGTCAGGTCATTTATGAAAAAAACAGACAAACAGAATCCCAAAATCACCGGTCAGACAGCTTGTTGGATTCCCTGCCCTACCACCTACTGGCTGGGTGATTCTGTGTACGGTTTTCTGAGCCTTAATTTCCTTATCTGTAAAATGGAGATAAAAGTAGCATCCATCCTATAAAGATGTTTTAATGATTAAAAGAGATAATGCCTATGGAATGACCACTGTAGCACCAGCCCTAGAAGGAGGCTGCAATCAGTATTTCCTACTATACTAATGTCATTACCTAGAGATTGGAAGTTGTATGTAGGTTGACCATATTTTCTGAGCCCCAAATTAAGAAATAAGTATGATGTATTTGAGTCTACTGATGAAAAAACAGATCAGAATATTTGTAATAGCACTATTCTGACAAAATATAGAATAATTTCTAACGTCTTAATGTATATGCATATACTAAACTATGGGCTTCACCTCATCTCTGTCTTCTAGAACTTTGTAGAAAGAAGAGCATGTTTCAAAATATGAG
Organism: Avahi laniger; assembly: GCA_963575035.1. Lineage (NCBI taxonomy): Eukaryota > Metazoa > Chordata > Mammalia > Primates > Indriidae > Avahi > Avahi laniger. The sequence continues at coordinate 37,221 of CAUYSK010066579.1, forward strand.
CCTCAAGTAGCAAAAATAAAATAAAATTAAAAAGTAGGTAGACTGAAGCCAACTTACCATTACCTGAATGCTTATCTTACTCCTTACTTTGTGGCTATAACAGATGAGGTTTTTGTTGTTTGGCTTTATTTTTTGTCTTTAAGCCATCAGAGAACAAAGATTAGAATATGAACTCCACACTTATTTTTAATTTCTTATAAGATGTAACAATAAGAGTTAAGAAATGAGTAAAATGGAGAAGTGGGAAAGCAATAAAATTATTAATAGATTTTTATAGGGAACAGTTTAAAAAGCTGGTATTATTAAATCCAGAAAAGAGAAAGCTAAAGGGAAACGTAATTATCATTAAATGCCTGAATATTATCTGCACAGGGAACTCAATGAAGTGGAATGATTTTAAATGACGGAAGGGGGGATTTGGGGTCTTTTGGGGAAAGAATGTTCCAGACCTATCTTAAGGCATCCTGCCTCTTCTATTTCAGTAGTAGTTCACCTACTGGATTTGTGGCTGTGTAACTACTTCCCACGCAGCATTGTGGTTAACAGAGTATGTCCTGAAATGAAAGTGCCTGCTTCCAAAGGAGGCTCTGAGAATGACTAGCAATGTGACCTTGGGCAAGTAAGTTAACTTCTCTGGACCTCAGTATAACCTCAGTATAATCTATAAAATGGGAATAACAACACGTTCTTGCAGAGCTGTTGTGAGCATTAACCGAGTTAAGGCATATAATGGCTAACCATGAGTTCATAGTTAACCTGGCATATAGTTAACCTTCCATAGATGGCTAGCCATGATCATCATTATTATTTATGTTACATAGAACCTAAGGCAGAGATCAATAATAATCATAGTTCTCTTTAATTGAGCATGTATCATATGATAGTCATTTTACTTTTCACTTCACCTTCATTATTTTATTTAATATTTTCAACTACCATAATTATAAGTTAATCACCCTTTTTTTTCCCTCTCCCAGACAAAGGAACTGAGGCTCAAAGAAGGAAACTAACCTGCCCAAGAAGACTGGTGATATGAGCCTCTGAACCCAGCCCTTCCCCAAATCCAGTCTTGATAAGTTAGACTGAGTCCTTGTTCCTTTTGCCTTCTGCTCAAAGTGTCTTGCTTTCTTTAGAGCTGTGTTAGTAGGCTCATTTTAGAACCGTGTGGTCAGACTGGAAGTATGATCGGCTCTTTAAAAACTTCCTAAAAGTTATATTAATAAACATGGCTTACATAAAGTTTGAGAATTGGCCATGATAACCAAAGACCCGCCAAAGGAAAATTACCCGCATAACTTGTGTTCCAACAATCAACAAATGCGTCTGGGGCAAATGATGGGTTTGCTACCAGGGGCACGGACCGTGAGGGGGTCTCAGGAAGAAAGTTTATTCTCAATCCTCAACCTCTCACACTGCAGCCCGGGAGGCCGACCTCAGAGAAGCAGAACTGAGCTAGACTCAACAGGACGTTTGTGAGACAACACGGAACAAGAGCTAAGAGCACAGGCTCTGGGTGTGAGACCTGCCTCCATCGCTTCTAGCTTGGGGAAGAGAGCCAGCATTTTCCATTTCTCCGAATCCGTTTCCCCTACCTGTGAGATGGGGAAGGAACACTTACATCCTTGCAGACACGTTGTGAATATTAATTGAGATAAAAGGCACAAAGCATATAACACGGTGTGCTGCACGTGGTCAGCCTTGATTCTTTAGGTGTGGACATCAGCATAGAGCCAACGCTTCGTGTTTGGAAAGGGCACGTTATTTCCCAAATGGTTTTTAGAAAATGTGCCTGGATGTAAAGGGACAATGTAAAAACAGAAAAATAAATTCAGAGAGGGCAGAGACCTGGTTCAGAGGGCTGGGGGGGAAGCAGTGGCTGGGCGTGGGATGCAGCACAGTCCCTGGATAGCACTCCCTGTCTACGTGATGTATCGATCCCTTCCAAGCTTAAGGGAGCTCAAAAATATGGGCAAAGAATGCCAGAATTGGGTAGTGAGAGAAGATGACTTCTTGGACGGGGAGTTGGGTGGTCCCGTCTCTCCTTCCAGACTTAGATTAACAATGACTTAATTCCAGAAATATTGTCAGCAAGTAAAATAAATAGACTAATGACTGTGGGCAAATTGTATGTTAATGTATCTAGGCATTGTTTCCTGTCTGACCCTTAAATATACGTTTAATCAATCTAGATGGATGAGTCATCTTGCTCTTAATTAATCTTTTCGGACATTTATAGAGAAAAAGCACAGCCTTTACAAAGACCTTATAAATGTGTTCAAGTTTAGTATAGGTTTTTATTTATGTGCGTAGCATGAGCAGCCGTTACTCCTAAATGATGGCTTGTTTTAAATATTCTCAGCCCTTCAGAATGTTTTATTTCCACTCTTGGGGAGGGAATTGGGGGCGAGTTAAAAGAAAACACATGATGGCCGTTTTCCATGGCACGAGCTGGCTAACCTCTCCGGACCGTGCATGTTTGTTTGGATTTTATAGCGTTACGAGTCAGGAGGTGGGAAGAAAGAGACGGGTGCACTCTCTTCTGGAGGCCCTTTTTGGGAAATGGTGCCACATTCAGAGGTCATCTCAGTTGGAGTGACCCTGTGCTCAGTCTCCTTTGCCCCAGAAATCATCAGTGTCACAGAAGCATTTCCCTGGAGCCTATAGGCTGGCTCTTACAACAAACACCAAGACAGTGCCCGACTGCATTTGTCGTCAGGGGCTTTTGTTGTGTCAGACATCGCTGGGGAGGAATCATCTGCGGGGAGACCGGGAGTTTGCTTCTGGTGCTATTTGCTGTAGGGATTGACTTAAATTGGAGTCAATTCTTCTAGAACGCTAGGCTGTGTGTGTGTGTGTGTGTGTGTGTGTGTGTGTGTGTGTGGCAGAGAAGGGCGTCATCATCCAGTCTTCAAGCTCTCTGGTCTACTGAATTTTTGTGCCCTAGGATCAATTACTTTTACTATTTTTGTGGTCCAACCTCTAGCTTTGACATTCATTTGTACTGAGCACCTACTTTGTAGCAGACTCTGTGCTCTGTTGAGAATACAGTGGCTCATCCTATCGACTACGTTCCAGGAACTTATATTCTACAGGTTTAGTGTAAGTTGGAATTCCAGATATTGATAAGTGATATTTTAAAAACTGAAACAAGGCGCTGAGAGAAGGCCGGCATGTTTAGAGCCAGAGACAAGTCCCGTGTGGCTGGAGGAGCGTGGGTGGAAATGTGGCCAGTGGTATGGGCCGCGGCCAGATCACGGTGGGTCTCATGGGCACAGTGGAGAGTCTGGTTTTACTCTAACTGCAGCGGGATGACATCGCAGGGTCTTAAGCACTGACACGATCTGATTTGGGTTTCTGAGAGACTGCGTTGGCAGTCTACAGCCTCTCTACTCGAAATGCGGTCCATAGACGCCCGGCAGTGTGAGCGTGACATGGAAGCTTGTCAGAAAGGCAGAGTCTTGGGCCCCGCCCAGGGTGTCTGAAGCAGCACCTGCCTCTTTAATAGAAGCCCCAGTTTGAGAACCGCTTTGGTAGAGAGCAGACGGAGCAGGATGAGGAAGAACCGCTTTGCAAGCTCCTGCCCCTGTTTCTTCCCAAGCGTAGGAAGTGAGTTGTTCTAGGCAGATCTCAAAGAGCCAACCCACACTTGCCTCCAAATTCCACTTCTGATTGGACTGTTTAACATAATTTTTTATTCACTTATTTCCCTAGTTCCTAGGTGACTCTCCTTCTTGCCTTTTACTCAGCAGCTGAACTGTCTATTGATTTTTTTTTTTTTTGGTGTTTGTTTATCTTTCTATTGGTTCTATAATTTCTCGGCTCCTGAGAAATGACCACTATTTCCATCAAAATTTCCAAGTAACAGTTGCAAAAAATTGCCATATCTTAAAAGAAAGATAATTGGGTCCCCTTATAATGTGGCTATTAGTTTGACATTTATATTTGTAGGCTAGCCATTATGACTACTGAATTACTACCATGTTACCAGTGGGGGCTTACTGAATACTGTTGGCATTTGTATCAGTTAGGATTAGGTTTGCCTTAAACTGTTAAACTGGTAACAATGGCTTATACAAAACAGAAGTTTCTTTTTTTTTAAAGAGAATTAAATCATTTCTTGATTACCCATGATAATGGATGATACACAGGCTTCATTCCCAGCTATAATTTTATCTGGTACCATTATTCAACTTAGATATATTGCATAGGGTAGGCCAACAATCATCCTTATAACCAATAATTCCATGATTTTCCTTGTATGACCCTTTTAATGGTGAACTTCAGATCACAACAATAACCATCAGTTCAATTACACCAAGGTTTCTGAAGACAATGGCTTCTCCACCCAAGCAGGCTGTAAATGAAATTCAAATAGAACCTGCCATCATCCTGAAGTGTAAATTTATCTTTACACTTTTGGGGAAGTTTACCAAAATGGCTTCAGAGCAGACTAACTTTACACTGCATGTTTTTTAAAAAAGACATATTTATTCAGTGTCATGATCAGACTATTACATTTAGCAATCAACAGCATGAGTGCAAAAAAAGAGAAATCTACATTAAACCCTTTGTTGGAATGCTTTACAAGACATTTCTTTCTTTCTTATGTCAATCTACAGGTAGACAGTGTGGAATTGTTTTTAAGGTTCTATTCCATAAAAACCTCCAGGACCCACACTTGTTCAATCTTATTTTGCCTTATATAGCGTCCATTCCTAAGGTCACCTCATAGTCCAAGGTGGCTGCCTTGCTTCCTGCCATCACATTAAAATTCCAGACATTAGAAAAGAAAATATGAAAAAAGAGGTGCAAAGAAAGCATGATAGTAGACTTTCAGGAAAGCTTCCTAGAGTTGCCACATGATACTTCCACTTACACAATATTGGCCAGAATATAGGCACATGGCCCTAACTATGTGGCTCCACCTCTGAGAAGTGTAATTTTGTTTTGGGTAGCCAGGTACTCAGCTAAAAATCAGATGTCTCTTTCTTCAGAGGAAGGGGAAAACGAGTATTTGGGAACAACTAGCAGTTCTTAACAGCATGTTTCAGGGAATGTGATTTAGTTTATAATCTAAATATATAATGGTTCCTCCCCACTAAATTTAATCTAGGCTGAATATTTTGTACCATCGTCTCATTGTGGTGTCTTGTAATTCTTTCCACTTTTCTTTCCAAAGAAAAAGAGGTGTCTGATTTAGCAAGAATGTATTTCTGCATTCAAAGTTGAAATGTGAAGATAAACGTCACCCACTTGGAATAGGATAAAAGAAAATCCCCTGGATAGAGGGAAATATGCAAACAGTGCTATTAACATATGTATCTTTCCTGAGCTGGGTCTTTATGCAACAAAGGAGTTGGAGGTAATCCACGCCCCACCGCGAGCAGTCCTGACTCAGCAACCAGATCGCGCCCTTGCTGTGCTGCCAGAAGAATGGGAAAGGGTGCAGAGACTGGACTTTTACAGGAACCTGTTCCTTAATTTCAAAACGTATGTCTGGAATGGGCGTGTTTCAATGCCCCGACTAAGAGGACAGGCTGTGGAGTCAGCGAGCGCTGAGTTGAGAAACGGCATTTCAACTTACAAGCATGCTCATTTGGGAAAATAATCACTGATCTCAGTATGTATGCTAGTAACTGGAGAAAATGATAGCACCAGGTGAGGGTTCATTTGCAATTAAATGAGATATTGCGTGTAAAGCCTTTAGCACAGAGCTTAGTCTAATGTAAGAACTCAAAAAATATTGGGTATTGCAGAACCAGCCAGATTACAGATAAAAAAGAAATACACACACACACACACACACACACACATATATTTAGCGATAGGGTCTCACTTTGTTGCCCAGGCTAGAGTGTAGTAGTATCATCATCAACCTCAAACTCCTCAAACTCCTGGCTCAAGCAATCCTCCTGCCTCAGCCTCCTGAACAGCTGGGACTACAGGCATACACCACCACACAGGGTCTCGCTATGTTGCCCAGGCTGGTCTGGAACTGCTAGCCACAAGTGATCCTGCCACCACGGCCTCCCAAAGTGCTGGGTTTACAGGCATCAGCCACTGTGCCTGGCATGTACCCTCCCCTCAATTGGTAGCTTCCCATTGCTCTTAGGATAAAGACCAAACCTTCTAACATGACCTAGAAGGCCTGTGTGATCTAGCCCTGAGTGCCCTTGAGTGATTATCACTTTAATCTAGGAGAGCATTTTCATGATCATTTTTAGTGTCTGTGTACCCACGTGTCTTGTACCATGTTTTTTCTTGGTCTCCATGTTCCAGCCTCTCTGGCTTCTTTCTCAGGTCATAGTACTCAACTGTTTCCATTTGCTGTGGGATCTCACCACATGCTAGGAGGGTCTTCCCTTCCACTCTGCCTTGCTATTCAGATCTCACCTCAAGAGCTTCACACCCTCCTGAGGCTTTGCCTAACCCTCCTCCAGGGGTAAGGTAAGGGAGTTACTTTTGAATTAACATCTCAAGCCTTCTTTATTGTTAGGTTTTGTACTTCCAGACCTACAGAAAGTCATTTCTCGATCATTTTTCTGCTTGATTCTTTTTCTTAGACATTCTTAAGAAAGTCTTAAGTATTTCTTTATCTCTGGTCTCTGATGCAAGTTATTTCTTTTTTCCCTAAGTCACGCTGTTCAGAAGCTCTTGTAGACACTTCATTCTCTACAAGAATTGTGTAGGTGCAGAGAGGAGAGAGAATATTGATAATAACAGCAACTGGTATGTATGGCCCCATGAGCCAACTCTGTCCACAGGTAACCATCCTGCATGGGGGTTAGATGGTGCCCCGCCTCCACACACTGCTAACAAGGAGCTTCCGCATCCTAGCAAAATCCTAGCAAAATGCTTGGCTCCCACTTGGGATGCCTATTTTAATTGGCCAGGCTGGGTTTCCTAGCCCCTCGCTATGATAAGGAGGAGAGGATTACCCTACCTTTAGTTTAGTTGGGGCTACCCCTGGAGCTAGAGGTGGAGCAAATCTGACTCTTTGGCTGCTCCCCATTGGGAGATGAGCATGATCAATGTGAGAAACATAAGAACCATGTCAGTTACAGCCATGTTCCTCTCAGGGCTTCCTTTAATCAAATCTAGCGACCAAATTGGCTCATGACACTCCACAGCTTTGGTACTGGTGCTTATCTCAGAGTTAGAGAGTAAGCAGATTAACACCTTTTGCTTCTGCATCTTTTATTCTTGGCTACAGTGTATTTGCAGGGATTAAAAGCCTACACTTTACTAATTCCTAGTGCTAATCTCTAATAAACAAAGAATGTCACAGAGTAAATAACATGCTATCAAGTTGGTTGAACTGCATTTAGCACCCATGTCTAGAAGGCCTTTCACAATAAGATGTCTGATCATTTAGATTTATCTGCTCCTCAAAGAACCAGTCACTGCTAGCATGCAGACATGAAGCTCTGCTTGCTCACAGCTACTCTAAAAACTTTCTTCCAAGGATGGCTTGATCTCACCCCACCAACTCTCAGATTAGAAAAATAAGGATTTTTAAATTATAAATTTCAGTGAAAGGGGAGAAGGGTAAGTATTCTTCTAACTTTAAAGTGCATCATATTCACCTGGAGGGCTTGTTAAAACACAAATTTTGGGGCTCCACCCCCATAATTTCTGATTTATTAAGTTAGGCCCAGGAATGTGCACTTCTCTCAGGTCCCTAGATGCTGCTGCCTCAGGGATGAGATTCTGAGAACCACTGAGCTATAATGATCTTGTCTGACAGTTTAGAGGTGGGAATAGGATTTGGCCAGAGCTTATCATGTTCCCTTTGAAAATCTGGCTCCAAATTCATAAACATCATTATCAGTTCACTCCAGGAGAGCAATTCCATTTTCATCTTTCGTGTCTAGGTACCCCGGTGCTCTCTTAATCATGCCTGTATTAAAACATAAAAATGCTTGTTTCTTCTTTGTGCAATAGGCAACTCTTCTCTGCCCTTCTTTTTTAGTGTCCAGTTAACCACGGCTGGACCGAAGGGCTCACTTTGGGATCTGACCAGGCTCCCGGGGAGCCTAATAGCTGTCCTGGCGGCATCTGATGGCAGAGTGGTCTGCAGGCGGCAGGCACTTTGCTAATGGCTCTTCCAGCATTATGGCATTTAGGCCTCACACCACCCGTGAGATAGGGACGCATATCACTCCTACCTCCCAGAGAGGAAACACAGGCTGGGAAGAGGTTAAGTGGCCTTCCCTCTTAGCTAAGCAAGAACTCAGCCCAGGCCAGTCTGACCCCAAGTCCAAGCTCTCCCAGCCCAGTCATTCCGTCGCTCCGCTCCGGTGAAATCGCAAGAGGAAAGTAAACCGCGGTGACCTCTTCCTGAGGATCTGAAAGGCTCCCCCTTCCCGCCAGACTCTGGCTCTGTGCACCCGGCTTCCCCCCTAATCTAAAGAAAACAGTGAAAGGGCTGTGATGCCTGAATGCCTATTAATCAGAGAGAAGCCAAAAATCCCTACCACAGCATGTTACCGTCCATAGCGGTGTCGTTGGAGGGAAGTTACACCATCCATTATTTTGATGGGTGCTGGAGGGAGGGTACGGATGAGGTCAGCCCCAAACGGATCCAGAAATTATTGGCAAGTACAGTTGTGGAGGGTATGTTTTGTACTTTTTTCAACCTTTCACTGAGGATAAATAGCACATGACAGTAAGCAGTTATCTGTATCAAAATGCAACCAAAAATAAAAAGTCTTACGGAGGGAGAAATGAAGAAAATCAGGAATAGAGAAAGAAGATAAAGGGCCGGTGCTGTAGTTTCCTCCTTATCAGAGGCATCCGTTATCGTGCTACATTTCTGCTCCACCAAATGACGGCTCCTCAAATGATTTCCAACCTTCTGACCCCAGGTTTATTCCTAGGCAGTGAAAACACAACCCTAGGTTTTTCCCTATGCATGCATAAAAGGTAATCTTTTGTTATTACTTGCAGATAACAGTAGAAATCCTGCAAGAAAGTTAGCTAAAACTGAAGCTCGGCTAGAAGAGTGTTTATAAATAATTGGGATGGGAAGACAAGAGCGTGGTAGTTTTTTCTCCTCATTTGCTCCTTGAGAAGGTTATGTGTTTAGATTTGCTCTGCAACCTGCCAGGCGGTTTTGTGTGGGTTTGGACTTGACTCCGTGTCTTCTGTATTTGTTGTTTTAGAACCACTGGCTCCAATAAGTCTTCCTGTTCAACATGGGTTTCCAGTAAATGGCAAAGGCCCTTTAAATCTGTCTTGAACAGACGGGCCCCCAAACCTTTAGAGTAACCATGTGTGGGCATTCATCGAAGGGCTCACTGTCATGTTTATTTACTCCCATCAGAGGTAGGAGGTTGCCCCTGAGCTCAGGGAATGAATGCAGATGCTAGGATGATCAGCAGATGAGAGCTCGCGCAAGCTAACCGGTTGGGCTTGGAGGAGGCTGGCTGGAACCACGACCCAGCCAAGGTCAGAGTGGAGCGCTGCTGTTGCTGCGTCATCACCATCATCATCGCCATCGTCATCGCCATCGCCTCCCAAATGATGCTGTAATGGGTCCAATTACCTTCGAGTCTGTAACTAAGACACAGATCACTTATCTTCTGTTCAGCGGTCATCAGACATGTCCAAGGCAGATTTCAGCCCTTCCAGCTCTAAATCCAATCTTGAGGTTTTCCAACGGTTACTCTGCTCTTATTTATGTGTCTGCTTAAGATTGACCATTAAACCTTGACTCGTAGACTGTAAAGCCACAATTGGTGTTTATATGCATTCAGGTTGCTCGTAGCTTTTATGTTCATGGATGGCGCTTTAAACATACATTTTTCAGGGGTTCTACTATGCTTAGATATACGGTAAAAATAAAATCCATGGAAATTTCCCAAGATACCACTGCTAAGGAAGGTGGAGTTTTCTCCCTTGACTTTAGCTCTTGGTCTTGGCTTTTCTTAGACACATTCTGCCCGGAGTAATTACGAGTAAGAGGGAAGGATGGAAGTAAAGTACCTAATACACAGTGCGTCATCAGTGTAGTTTAGTCCCCTTCCTGCTTTTATAGCTTTCATTTTTCTGATCCCAGAAGATTTAGAATTCTTCCAAATCTGTACACTGAGTTTAGAGTGAGAAGGAGAGCTAATATATGCCCAGTTCCCATGATTAATCGGTTGGCTTTCTTTCACCTGCCAATCAAAAAATTTGATTCCTAGGTTCTGCCAGATTGGGAGCTTCTTGAGGTCAAGTGCTGTTCTAGGCCCATTTCTGTGTCCTCGTCACCTAGCACAGTGCTTGGCCCATAGAAGGTGCGCACTGAGTGATTGCTGAATTCGGTTGTCTCATTTCACTCGGCAGTTCTGCACGGCTCTAAGTACCTTAGTAAATGCAGCATGACAGAGCATGATACAGTGTAGCGAAATCACTGAGTGTTAGAAAGGATAACATTTGAATGATGAGGAACTAGGTACAGAGACCTTGGCTTGTCCAAGGTCACAGAGTCAGAATTGTTGAGATCGTGTTATTCCAACATGAGGCTCTGCTCCCTACAAATTTCATTTATAGCCACAAATATTTTTAATATATTATTACCCTTAAAATTCGTATGTTATCTAGAATTTATATGTTGAAGTACTAATGCCCCGTACCTCAGAATGTGACCTTATTTGGAAATAGGTCTTTACAGAGGTAATCGAGTTCAAATGAGGTCCTTAGGTGGGGCTGTAATTCAGTATGACTGGTGTCCTTATGGAAAAGGAAATTTGGGCCAGGCCTGGTGGCTCACGCCTATAATCCTAGCGCTTTGGGAGGCCAAGGCGGGAGAATCATTGAGGCCAGTGGTTCGAGACCACCCTGAGCCAGAGTGAGATCCCATCTCTACAAAAAGAAAAGAAAGAAAAAAGAAGGGAAATTTGGACAGAGAGTGATGCATAGAGGGACAAGACAACGCGAAGAAACAGGGAGAAGGTGGCCGTCCACAAGCCAAGAGAAAGGCCTGGGGACGCAGCCCTCAGAAGGAACCAACCATGCTGACACTTCGATTTCAGACTTGCAGCCTCCAGAACTGCGAAAGAATCCGCTTTTGTTGTTTAAGTCGCCCAGTCTGTGGTACTTTGTTATGGCAGCCCTAGCAAACTAAAACAGCTTTTGGTGTTAGTTTCCTAAGGATGCTGTTAAAAAAAAAAGAAAAAAACTACTACAGACTGGGCAGCTTAAAAAGAACTCATTGCCTCGTGGTTCTGGAGACTACAAGTCTGAGATCAAGGAGGCAGCAGGATTGGTTCCTTTGGAGGGCTGTGAGGGAAAGGTCTGTTCCAGGCCTCTCTCCTTGACGCGTGGAGGGCTGTCTTCAAGTTCAGCAGGGAGAAGCAGGGAGAACAGCAGGGAGAACGCTGTCTTCACATCGTTTTCGCTCCGTATGTTATGACACAGGGAAAACTACTTTCTGTGTTTAGGCAAATCCAAGGCACAATCAGGACTCCCCAGGCTTTCCTTCATTCACCACGAAGATAATGTTTGTGGCATCCTTGTCATTCCCTCTTGCCCTGCCTCGGTCTCCTCCTTTCTCTCCTTACTCACTTCTGAGCTGCCCCAGGTCTCCTCTTTTACCTTGTTCTTTCTCCCCAGGTCCAACCTCCACCTCATATGTATCCATTTTCTATTGCTATACAAGAAAATTACAAATTTAGAGTCTTAAAATATCAGTAACACTCATTTGTTAGCTCACAGTCCTGGAGGTCAGACATCTGGGTGGGCTTGGAGAGGTTCACTACCCAGGGTCTCCCAACACTGAAATTAAGGTGCCAGCCTGACTGGGGCTTTGTCTGGAGGCTCTGGGAAGAATCCACTTCCAAGTTCATTCTAGTTGTTGGCATAGTTCAGTTCCTTGCAGCGGTGGGACCGAGGTCACCTTTTTCTTGCTGGTTGTCTGCTAGTGATTCACTCTCAGCTCGTGGAGGCTATTCCCAGGCCCTTTCCACATGACCTCCTACAACTTCAGAGCAAGCAATGGGATCTCTCTCTTGCATTGAATTCTTCTCACACTTTGAACCTCTCTGACTTCCTCTTCTGCCACCAGCTGGAGAAAGCTCTCTGCTTTTAATGAACTCATATGATTGGGTTATGTCTACCCAGACAGTCTCCCTATTTCAAGA